>JABUQX010111989.1:12500-22262 GCA_015478945.1 Trachelipus rathkii | reverse complement strand
GGAGAAGTAGGTTTTCTATTCAGAAAAGGAAAGATGAGAAGAATTTTTAAAAGAAAGAAGGGAAACGTCTTGAAATCGACATACTGGAAAGAAAAAACAAAATCTTGAAGAGTGGAATCAAGAAGATTCTGACCTATTTCAGGAGAGAGGAATGTTTATGATGTTCAAGTTAATAACTAACTTAAAAGGAAAAATCGATATTCTTTCGATTGGGTTGTTTCTCGATGCAAGAAAATTTTAGAGATTTAATGTTAAGGTATTTTGAAAAAATCGTGGGATTGGACCAGGAGCTACAAAAAACACAACTTTAATTTCTTTTGATCGTTTTGGAATATTAAATATAAAAACATAATTAAAAAAATAATAAATTTTAAACTATTTGTAGCAGGTGAAGCTGCTTTTCTTGAAAACAGTGGAATCATGAAAGAAAATATGTCCAAAATTCTCTTTCATTGGTGGCAAGGGCTGAAAAACCCTTCTACCATAATGCTCTTCGTGAATGGTGGTGATAAGTTTGTAAATAATTATCACCACCAACACCACCTTGCAAACATGCAGGAAATAAATTGTGTTATGTGTAAAAAATAATAATATAATATAATATATATATATCATTATATAATTATAAATATATATATAATATATATATATATATATATATATATATATATAAATATAATATTATATATATATATAAATAGATATATTAGATATATATTATAATAATATATTATAATTAATATATTATATATAATAATATATAATATAAAATTATATTGATAAATATATATATATTATATAATATATATATATAATATATAGTCTCAATAATATATATAATATATATATATATATATATATCATTATTATATATTATATAATATAATATATATATATATATATAATAATATATATTATATATATATATATATAATATATAATATATATATAATATATATATATATATATTATATATATATATCAGATAAAAAGAAAACAGAGAAATCTTCCACTATTTCTTCAGACAGACATTGACATTATGTCAGAAAATATGCTTAGACGGTAAATAAAACTAAAGATTTCGAAGCTGTTATTTCAATTCTTTATTTCTTTTAACTTTTTAGCTAATGCAGAGTAATGTTTCCATTTTTTAAAAAACTAGTAAATAATATTTCATTTTCAATATTCAGGGTCTGGACCAGTCGCCCGTTGCACAAAGGGAGAGAAACAGTGCTTCCTTGGGCTCCCTTGATCCCCACCCTACGATTATGACCAAAAAAAAGCTGATTGACTTTGATAAGACCAAATGGCAATCTCCAGTTCTCTGTGACCTCTTGGTCAACTTCTTGAATCCGACCATAATGGACAAGGAGGTTCTTCCAGCAACTTTGAAGATATAGGAGTTATTTCTGCCACAGAGCCTTAAACACCCCAAGTCGCCTGGCTATGAGGATGGGGAACTTTTGAAGAGAAAGAATGGCCAAAAAGTCAGATGTACAGTGCCAATGCCCTGATGGAGAGAAAGAGTTGGAAGACGTGATTGGCGTAACCGAACTCTTGCGACGCCCAACCCAAGTACCAAGCAGACAGCTCTCGTGAAAAAGAGGCATGGAAAGAAGATGGAAAACTTTACTACTCAAAAGCATCGTGATGCTGCGATGATACCACTGAACAACTCAAGGTCAACGTCCATCAAAGATCAATCAGAGTAAAGATGCCTCTAAATTAGTAAAAAGTGGCTGCAGAGCGTTGAATATATCGAGGAAGCGAGAGCAGAAGACCGATTCAAGACCATACTTATTAACTAATGATAGAAGAGTGTGCTCAGTTGATTCTCTTGCTGTAAGTGGTGCTAAATATCTGCAATATGCCGTCATTAGCGCTGCTCGGTTGTCGCAGCGATTGTCTCTCTTGGCAAAAGATACTTCTACAGCCAAGAGGGAATTCTCTGATCAAGATGGAAAACTTTTAATAATGCTCATGTATTATGAAGGGGAACATACAAATTCTGCGAAGGCCAGAACCTTGTATTTATATTTTTATATATAAAGATATAATTAACTAATTCTTTGATTTCATATCAAATCCTTTATTAACCTTTATCTTTTTCTAGCGCTTTTTACTGATAGTTAGTATAATTAAGAAAAAAAGAAAACTTTAAAAGAACATGTTACAAACATGTAGCTATATAATTTCAATTTTAGAAAATATATGATAAATATAATTATATAGTATTTGACAAAGAAAAGCAGACTAAACAATGAAAGCGACATCTAAATGGAAAAAAAAAATTTAAAATTTATTTTAAAGATAAATAAGTTTACAAGGTATATAAAGCAAGTAGCAACATTCCCATATATTCTGGGTACGTGGCGGTAAAAAAAACTGAAAATTTTATATTATAATCTATAAAATAGGTGAAAAGAAGGTGTAATAATTTATTTTTAACATTTTCCTAAAAACCAAAGTAGTGTTTTTTTAAAACATTTTATTTATATTAAAATGAAATACATAAAAATTGGGATTTATCGATTTATCGATTTATCGGTTATCGCCTTATCGGCGATATTTTTATCACGAGTTATCGAATATCGGTTATCGATGATAAGGTTTTCGTTATCGATTTATCGGTTATCGCGATAACACTTTTCGTTATCGTGCCCACCTATGGTTAATAGTCGGTTGGTTAAGTGGATCTATAGTGGTGAGTGTGCTGGGAATCGACCGACTGGGAGACCGAAGAAAAAGTGAATTAAGTCAGTAAAGGAATGAATGAAGGAGTGGAATGTGAGTTTGGCAGAGGCGAGAAATAAGGTGCATAACAGGAGTAAATGGCAGGGTTATGTTAGGTGATGTGGTTGTGGGCCTGACCCAGGGGATGAACTAAACATTGACAAGATACCACAGTGAAGTTTGGTCGCAGTTTAGTGAAGTACTAGGGTGAATTTTCCTGAATGACACAAGATCTCACTTAAGGGTATAAAAGGAGCGGTAAGAAGAGACTTTCTTTTCGACTTGAGCCATGTTCTTCTAATACTTTTCTGTTTCCGGTGCATATGATGCACCTCACCCAAAATCTGGGAAAGGGAGGTGGATGATATATGTATATATATATATAATATATATACTATATATACTATATATATATATATATATATATATACTATAATATTATATATATATTATATAATATATACTATATATATATATATCATATATAATATATATATATATAGATATATGATTATAATATATATATAATAATTAATATATATACATATATATATATATATATATATAATATATATATATATATATATTATATATATAGTATATATATATATATATATATACTATATATTATAATATATATATAGAAATATATATATATATATAGAATATAAATATATATATTAATATTATATATATATATATTATATATATAATATATATATATATATTAATATATTAATAAATATAATATATATAAATATATATATATATACTAATATATATAAATATATATAATAGATATATATAATTATATATATTATATAATACTATATATATTATATACTATATATATTATACAATATATATATATATTATATATATATAATATATTATTATATTATATAATTATATATATATAATATATATATTATATATATAATACTATATAATATAATATATAATATATATATATATATAAATCTGGGCGTATAGAGGGGGGCAGGGGGGCACTTGCCCCCCTAAATCTTTGCGAAATAAAAAACTGAACCTTATATGTTTGTCAGATGACGTTTTTAAGGGTTTATTACTAGAAAAACGGAAAAGATACATCAATCGATAGACACTGAAGGAGTAATTACTAATTACTAATGTATTATAAACATACATATTTTTTATAGTTTTAATGTTTTCGTTTTCAATTGGCTTGAGGTCAACTAGCTGTGTGCTTTTCATACAGCAAGCTTCTTCTGACAGTATTCTCCGCTCTAACTCTCAATACGTCGATAGCATTTGGCGGCTGATAAAGCTGCTAAAATTATATATATAAGTATATATAATAATAATATATATATATATTATACTATAATATATATACTATATATATATTATTATATATATAATATTAGAGGTATATAATAGTATATATTGATCATATATACTTATATATTATCAGGGTGGCACTATTGGGGACAACTGGGTTGTCCCCAAAGGGTTTTTTCAAAAATCCCCACCTTAGAAAAAAACCATCAAAAAATCCCAACATCTGGGGTTTTATCTGCGTTTTATAAAAAAAAAATTAAAAATGAAGGATAAATTCAACTGAGACTGAAGGGCTAATTAATGAAGAATAGTAATATCTTAGTTTAGATTCTTTAGTGTTTAATTCAAACGGTTTTAATCCTAGGTTTTACTAAGTTAACATGCTCTTGTTATTGTTATATTATAGTTATTTATCGCGAGTAACATTAGGCTCACTCCAGAGAAACAAGAAAGGGAAGTCGCAAAAGAGCGATAAGCTGAAGCTCTGTGGCCAAGGCATCCCACACTCAAAAACACCCACTATACTAGGGGTGACAGGTGTTACTTTCGAAACCCACATGAGTGACAAGCCTTGCTAAATTGCTTGAACACATTGACAATTGAAACGTTAATAATAGATAAGTACGAGATATGTAGCACGCAACATTGCAGAGATTGAGTGCCACGTTGCAAATGTTGCGAGCAACATTTTGCAACATTTTGCACGAGATCCAGCGAGCGAAGCTCGCGTACATATGATTGTATTTTTTTGTAAAGTTAATTTATGTATTGGTATATATTATTATTATATTTACCTTACCAAATACCCCCCTTTTATCATTTCGTATTGGCGCACCCGTTAGGTGCACATTCCGAGTGTATGTTGATGACCAGTCATCAACATTTACACGAAGATGTTCATTACACACATACGACCGTTACCCCTTACCCCCTTTCTATTCCCACCATCTCTGTGCTCTTAGTGTTGTCATTGCCCCTTACCCCCCTGTTATCTGTGCCATGACTACAATCATCTACTCCTCTCTCTCTCTCTCTCCCCTGCACCCACACACACACCACACCACACACACCACACACCACACACACACACACTTGGTTTCCGCCAGCGCCGTTTTTCTCCCCGTCCTACCGACTTGGTTTCCCGCCGCCGCCTGCACCTTCGGCCCCGTGTCCGCTTCCCGCCTCCGCCTCTTGCCTTCGCCGCACCCACCCCCCCGGTTTTGGTATACTCGTTCGTCCTTATCTTCGCATTGTCATTGGGGCAAGATGGGGCGGTTGACTCCTCCTTTTTACTTCCCCCTCTCTTTTAGGTCACCCCCACCATCTTGTGATATATATCAAAATTGGACAGGGATAGGAAACCCTCGAATCCTGTCCTTTCGGCTGCTTCATCACGGTGGTCACCAGGTAAGTATCGGACTTAACTGACCGTGCCAAGCGGCCTTTCAGACCTTCTTTCAAATCATGTTTATATAGAAATGGAGTTCAAAATGTGTATTAAAATATGAAATAAATGAATAAAAATTTTCATTCCCATACGTGCTTTGGGAACTTCAAGGTGGATTAGTCTAATGAGGTTTGCGGTTAAAAGGGCTTAAAATCGAAGAAAAGTTAATCCCTTTCAGTTCACGGATAATTACGTTTTCTCCGATATTCTACCGATAAGATTACGCCCAGGGCTATGAAAGAAGATAGTTTGTCTTTGACAATTAAAACTCATATATATATATATATTAATATAATAACTATTATATATTATATATATATATACTATATAACTATATAATAATATATAATATAAAATATAGTATATATATGTATAATAATTATATATAATTATTTATTATACTATTATATATTATTCAATGCTTCTTCCTCCATCATTCGCAAAATCCACAGCAAAACCCAGTGACATTCCACAAAGGCAACAACAACAAACAACAACAACAAACAACAACAACAACCAACACCAAACAACAACAACAACAAGAACATAGTAGAATCAACACGACAACAACAACAACAACAACTCAACAACAACAACAAACAACAACAACAACAACAACAGTAAACAACAGCCATCAACACGACTAACAACAACAAAACAACAAAAAACGAACCACAACAAAAACAAACAAAACCAACAAGGCAAAAAGGAAAAATGAAAGCTATCCAATCATCACCCACCAAAGCGTAATAATGGAAAGTTGTATTATGGGACCAGGGGTATACGCATATGGACATTAATTGCATCGATTGCACAATCGATGCACCGATTGCAGCGTAGCAATCGAAGCAGATATTGCACACGCACACACACACAGCCACACACTAACCCACACACACACACAACACACACACACACACACTACACACACACACAACAACACACACACACACACACCCACACCCAACACACACACTATTATTATTATTAATTACGTTATTATTATTGATATATTTTATTATTATTCATTAATTATTATCTATTATTTATTATTATATTATTGCTGTTATTATTATTATTCAAGCTAAGTCAACTTAAAATTATTTCAAAGTTTTATTTTAAATTAAAATAAAATGGATCGGAAAAAGGAAGAGTAGTATGAATAATTTTTATATTTAAATGTGCACAGGACATTGAATTGAAAATATATAATATAATTTAATTTAAAAGTATTGCATGAAAGGGATAATATTATTATAATATATAAATATATATTTATATATATATATTATAATATTATATATATATATATATAATTATATAATATATTATATATATATAAGTACTATATATTTATAATATATAAATATATATATAATATAATATATATATATATATATATTAATTATAATTATATACTATATTAATATATTAATTAGTAAAGTATATATATGAGTAGTATGAAATAATTTTTATTTAATTTAATGGCAGACATGAAATGAAAAAATACATAATTTACACAACATATATATTGCATTAAAGGAGCTAATATATTAATATATATATATTAATGATTATAAATATATATACTTATACTAAATAAATTAATATTAAATATATTAATATATAATATATATAATTATATAATATATATATATATCTACTATTATATATATATAATATTAATATATAATTAATATATTATATTATATAATATTATTAATATAAATTATAATGGAGTGATAACACGCCTCGACTATACCTTTGCGCCTGAATTGGTCGAGCACTCCCTGAAGAATAGAGGTTGCCGCTTGTTTGAGGTGTGCCTAATACCTAACTGCCATGGAATCAGCCTCAGTGTAAACTTCCCCTACATGCTTTAGACGCTATCTACATATCAGGGACCTCTCACTTCCCTTGTAGTGCGTTACGTGTGACAACGTTAGAGGAAGATGCGAATCATTCAGCTGATGAATTCCTCTCCATGCAAGCGTTGCCTCCCCAGCAGGGACGTCCGTTCAACTAGTTGAAATGGCTCTTGCCTGTTGCATCGGCTGTCTTTAACTGATTTGTAATAACTCGTTATCATCGTCAAGACCCATCCGAGTCACGGTTCCTGAGTCTTCATCTACATTCTTTCACCATCTTATCCATACTTATTTTCGTCATGCCCGCGAAGCTAATGATTATTCTCTGAATTTCCCATTCAGCGTTATATCCTTTGCTTTTAGTAATATTACGAAAAGGCCCGATCTCTCTTTCTCAAACCGCTGAATATGGCGCACGGACTCTCGGTCTGTACACACGAAGCTGTCAAGCTGTTACCATTAAGCCCTAACTCATCGGTAAAGGTTTCGAGTGGAAACTTACCTCAGTAGGTGACATTTAATCTTATTCTTTTCTCTGGCTATGAAGACACAGCTGTCGGTGTCGCAGTAGAGCCTCTGTCCAACAGAGTCTAGAAGTCCATACAATTCCATACGCGCATAGCACGTGGTGAATGCAGCTACAGCAACATTTGTGCCTTTAGCGTCTCGATTTGGCAGTAGTCGGTATGCGTCAACCTCTTACAAGATGGGGTGGATTCCCCCGCTACAATGATATTTACGACTGCCAGGGGTCGGCTCTATTTGATTAGCGCTTCCAAACTTGCTTACGTATGATTGAGCAGAGAATATCCTCATTACGTGGCACCCGCTGGGCTAGCTTCCCCCAAAGAGAGTTCAGGAAGAGTTTAGCTATGTATCGCATGCACGGGTTAGGCTTGATGTTATCAGGATTTAAAATGACGCCTTCGATTCTCTTGAAATCCGCTAAGAACTGGCGAAATTCAGGTGATGACTTAGATGCCACACCATCAGGAAGACCCGAAGCTTCAGTCTTCCACTTCATGAAGGCTTCCACATATTTGCTGAATATATTATCAGACTTCTTGAATTGCCAGACTTCGTAAAGTTTCTTGATTTTATATCCCTTCAGCAGAGCAAGTTCTAATTCGGGACTGCAGTAGACACCCTTAAGCATCCGCTGGTTATCAGTGTGTCGGCATTTACCTTCATAACCAGATTCACTACATGTGCGACACAGGGTGAAGATGAGTCGGTCATCATAACGTCCGGGTAAAACAGGTGTGTACAGATCCGTAGGAGGCAGTATGCTTACGTATGATAGGCCAAAGTATGTGGTGTTAATATCTTTGACGAAATCGTTAATCGAAGGCAACTCACGTCCTGTGAGTTTCGTGGGTAACCCTGCAGGAAACGATTTAGTTTTTTGTACATATGGGTAAAGAGAGGTGAAATCGAGATAGTGGAGTTTCACCCCTTCCGTAGGAGGATAGTAATACACGAACGGCTCAGTGCGCCCGCCATATAGAGCGTCTCCCACAACCAAACGCTCGTTTGCCATTTCATTGCCCTGTGCTTGTACATATGCACCTAAGTTTTCAGTTCGTGTCTCATTATCTTCGTTCACGATGGTAGCTTCACAGTCCTGCTTCATCTTATTCCATTCACAACCCCACACCCTCACAACCTCGAACCCAGCATTCTTATAATCGCTCTCCTGCTGCATGGTCGCAGTGTAACGATCGAGGCTGGAGACCTCGCCAATCTTTGTCAGAGCACTATCACATGCCTGATGTCCATGCCATATACAGCCATGGAAGAGGAAGACAACTTTCTTCATAGGGGTGCCGGGTCTTGGGCGCCCCCTCCTATCATTCAGCTTAATCATCTGCTCATTGACGTTAATATGTTTTTGAGTAACGAAGGCGTCGCCGTTAATGGGTACGTATTCTTCAACAGGTACCTCGAGATAACCATCAGGTTTGAGGAATCTGTTCTTTATTTTGAATTTTCGCTCTCCTCCATTCCTAGCATGTTCAATTCGACGCCCTGTGTACAATTCCATAAAGTTTAGCCATTTAATCCCCTCGAACGAGTAATTTCCTTCATCTGCGCGGCCAATATGGGCAAGTGACTTCTCAGGCATGAACCACATCTTAAAGATCGTAAAACATAAGGACGCTATGGTTGCACATTCATCAAGACAATCAATTTTATAATCCCGTAGGAATATGCCTCTGAACTTTTCAAAACTACTGCGTAAAATGTTCACATCCTGGACACAGTAAGTGGTACATTCGGCTTTGATGTCATACTCTTTATTGTTAAAGTTATCATACCATTTTTCAAATTCGCCCTTCTCGTTCTCGCTCATGCGGGCTACTTCAAACATTTCTCTTCCGGGGATTCGGTCCT
>JABUQX010111989.1:0-7500 GCA_015478945.1 Trachelipus rathkii | reverse complement strand
TGAGGTAATGTTGGCTGACGAAACGTCTATAACGCTGACTGCGGACATATCCATTGCAGTGTATGCAATGAAAAGTATGGTGCAAACGGAGATAATCATGAATGTTACATGAAGAAGATTAAGATTCCCACTGCTGCGACATTGAAGAAGAAGCAGGTCTACACCTTCTAAGACAATCGACCTGCTGCACACGCCTGTGGGGACCAGGCATGCGTATGTTCGCCGATGGCCGGGTCTCAGGCGTCGGTGCCAGAAAATGTGGACAACGGATGATCCTTGTCTGGCGATTTGAAAGGAAGATCATCAGAGATGCCCTGTCAGTTCATCAACCACCTCTTCAATTCTCCAGTCTGAAGCTTTAAAATGTGTGCAGCCCAACGGCAGAGACGATACACGGTCGTTTACCTAAATACGTGCCCGACCTGCATTTCTTAGTATCTGAAGAGAAGGCAAATAGGTTGCTCACTAATTTTGTGATATGATTTGTCTATACTGTGCGTGCGCATGCCATCGCGGTGCGAAGTGTGCAAGAGCTACCGACGCGAACAGTTATAAGGCCGAATCCCCGGAAAAATCAGGCTAAGTGAACGCATGTTTGGCGTTGAAAAATGGCTGTGATCGCTGGCGGCAAAATATGTTTGCCTTCCCGAAGATATTTTCCTTGCATGTCAGGATATTATTTGCAATGTGGGATTTCGAGAAGTCTCTACGAGTTCTCAAGTGGGCGATAACGATGAATGATGCGCCTTTTACGATCATACCGGGTGTGGTTCATGCCTGGTCGCCTATTAACGCGCAAATGAAATTGTTCCTTATAATAAACGGAACGAGGCGTCGGGTAACAGTAGATGAGGAGAGCGAATTGGAAGTAAGAACTGATTCGCTCAGGAAACCTGATGGTTCTCGGGTACTGCATTGCCCGTGCGGCGACGCTCGTCAGCCGAACTGGTGACCGAACCTTTATGAAAAGTTGTCTTTCTCTTCGCCGGCAACGCGGCATGGATGTGTGTGCTCGCGACGGAGCGGGTCTCCGGCCTCGATCGACCCGCTGCGACCTGCGGCAGGAGGCGATTACTAGGCGGGACCGAAGGTGTGAGTGAGGTGTGGTAGGCTGGGCTGGGACAACAACCCACCGTCGACGAGACACGGGCTGAGCCAGGTGCGTATGTAAGGGCGTGAATGGCAAACAGCGTTTGCGGTGTGAGCGACGCTGGCGAGCCCAACCCATTCGTCGCCCCTCCTACGGAAAGATAACTCACGCATCTCATTCACTACTGTTTGCCATATGTACAAAAAACAAATCGTTTCCTGCGGATTTACGAGCTTCCTGGTGCGTGCGCTCGTTAACATTCGTCAAAGATATTAACACCGCATACTGGCCATAGCTTGCACCTGTTTGCCGGCCGTGTGTTCCGACTCATCTTTCGCCCTGTATGCGCGCGGTGATCGATTTATGGTAAATGCCACGACACTGGTAATACCGGCGGATAACTAGTCGTCACTGCAGTCGATCGCGCTAGCTGCTGAAGGACAAAAAATCGAACTACGAGTCTGAATTCAGAAGTCTGATAATATATTCGGCAAATGTGGAAGCCTCGTGAAGTGAAGACTGGCAGGTCTTACTGATGGTGTATCTAAGTCATCACCTGGTGATTCAAGAGAATCGAGAAAACGTGTTTAATGCAGTGGCATCAAGCTAACCCGTACATGCGATATGCTAAACTTTCTTCTGAGACCTCTTTGAGAGCTAACCCAGAAGTACCACATTTGGCTGTATTCCTGCTCAAGCTACGAGCAGAGGCTGAGCTGATGAACTGAAGCCATTACAGAGGCGTATGATATCATTGGCAGCGAGGATCACCATATTGAAGGTGACGCATACCGACCGCAAATCGGGCGACTAAAACCACAAATGTGCTGGCTTCATTCACGCGTATGAAGTAATGTGGTTCTGAACTCTGTTGGACGGAAGATTTATCTACTGCGGTTACCGACGTGTCTTCTTAGCCGAGAAAAAAGATTATGTTCCACCTACGGGTAAGTTCCTCGGAAACCTTACCGATGAGTTAGGGCCTAATGTAACAGCTGACAGCTTCGTGTGTACAGGACCGAAGTCGTATGCCATACGCTTGAGAAAGAGAGATGGGACCTTTTCGTATATACTAAAAGCAAAAGGATTAACGCTGAATAGGGAAACGGAGAATATCATTAGCTTCGCGGGCATGACGAAAATAAGTATGGATAAGATGGTGAAGGATGTAGAGAAGACTAAGGACCGCGACTGGATGGTCTTGAACGATGATAACGAGTATTACAATCAGATTAAAGACACCGATGCAACAGCAAGAGCCATTTCACAGTTGACGGAACCTGCTGGGGAGGCAACGCTGCATGGAGAGATTCATCAGCTTGACGATTCGCATCTTCCTCACGTTGTCACTACGACGCACTACAGGGAAGTGAGAGTCCCTGATATGAGGATAAGAGCTAGCAATGTAGGGGAAGTTACACTGCTGAATTCCATCAAGAGGTTCAGGCACACCTCAAACAAGCGCAACCTCATTCTCGGGAGTGCTCGAAAAGGCATGACCCACACTCCATGTAATATTTATATATATATATATATATATATATTATCCCTTTTATGCAATGCATTTAATTAAATTATTATTTTTCATTCATGTGTCTGCCACTTAAATAAAGGTATTTCATACTACTTATATATATATATATATATATATATATATATATATATATATATATATATGTAAATATATATATATATATATATATATATATATATATATATATATATATATATATATATATATATATATATATATATTATCCCTTTCATGCAATACATTTAATTAAATTATTATTATTATTTCATTCATGTCTGCCATTTAAATAAAAATTATTTCATACTACTCTTTCCTTTTCCGACCATTTTATTTTATTTTAATAATAATAATAATAATAATAATAATAATAATAATAATAATAATAATAATAATAATAATAATAATAATAATAATAATAATAATAATAATAATAATAATAATAATAATATGTGTGTGTGTGTGTGTGTGTGTGTGTGTTGCAATACTGCTTCGATGCATCGATGCATCGATGAATCAGATACGTAATGCTACTATCGACCCTGGTCCAAACACTTTCATAGCTTTTGTGGGTGATGGTAGCTTTCATGTTGTTCTTTTTGCCTTGTTGTTAATGTTGTTGTTGTGGTTGTTTTTGTTGTTGTTGTTGTTGTCGTTGTTGATGCTGTTGTTCTTGTTGTTGTTGTTTATTTATTTATTGTTATTTATTATTATTTATTTATCGTGTTGATACTGCGTTTGCTCGTTATTTATTTGTTGTTGTTGTTGTTATTTTTTGACATTGTTGTTGTTGCCTTTGTGACTGTCATATTTTGCTGTCGTTTTGCGATAGTGACGGAAGCATTGATTTATTTAAATATACTATACAATGTCATATGTGCCTCTCTCTCTCTCTCTCTCTCTCTCTCTCTCTCTCTCTCTCTCTCTCTCTCTCTCTCATATATATATATATATGGAAATATTTGTAGAAACTGTCTGTCTTTCATAGCCCTGGGCGTAATCTTATCGGTAGAATATCGGAGAAAATGTAATTAACCGTGAACTGAAAGGGATTAACTTTTCTTCGATTTAAGCCCTTTTAACCGCAAACCTCATTAGACTAATCCACCTTGAAGTTCCCAAAGCACGTATGGGAATGAAAATTTTTATTCATTTATTTCATATTTTAATACACATTTTGAACTCCATTTCTATATAAAGATGATTTGAAAGAAGGTCTGAAAGGCCGCTTGGCACGGTCAGTTAAGTCCGATACTTACCTGGTGACCACCGTGATGGAGCAGCCGAAAGGACAGGATTCGAGTCCATCCTGTCCAATTTTATATATATCACAAGATGGGTGGGGGTGAACTAAGAGAGGGGGGAGTAAGGAGGAGTAAAACCCCCATCTCCTCAATGACAATGCGAACGAAAGACGAAACGAGTATACCAAACCGGGGGTGGCGGCAAAGGCAGAGGCGGAGGCGGGAAAGCGGGACACGGGGCGCGAAGGCGGCGGCGGCGGCGGGACCAAGTCGGAGGCGGGGGCAATAACAGTAATAATAAGTGTGTGTGTGTGTGTGTGTGTGTGTGTGTGTGTGTGTGTGTGTGTGTGTGTGTGTGGGTGCAGGGCAAAGAGAGAGAGAGAGAGAGAGTAGGTGATGTAGTCATGGCAACAGATAAGGGGGAAAGGAAAAAGGTAGGGGTAAAGAGAGGGTGGGGGAGAAGAAAAAAATGGGGGTAGGGGGTAACGTGTGTATGTGAATGTGTATGTGTGTAAATCACATCTCGTGTAATGTTGATGACTGCGTCATCAACATACACTCGAATGTGCACGTGCGAAAATATAAAAGGGGGGTAGGGTAAAGTAAATAATAATAATAATAATAATATATACATACATAAAATTACTTACATTAAAAAATACAATCATATGTACGCGAGCTTCGCTCGCTGGATCTCGTGCAACATTGCAAATGTTGCTTTGCAACATTTGCAATGTTGCACTCAATCTCTGCAATGTTGCGTGCTCTATCTCGTACTTATTACTACTCATGCACAATGTATGGCCTATATGGATACATGTTGTATGCAACACGAATCCGTCGTATGGTTTCCTTCGATATTCCCAAGACCGAACTAGCCTGCCCGTAAGAGGACGTTGGATTTTCATGGGTGTACTGTAGCAGAACGTCCAGTTCGGTGGCCGAATGTACGAACACTGACCCCTTCCGTGATGAAGGGGTTGAACTATCGATCCTGTACCTTGAAACCGTCTGTAAACTCCATGGAATGCCATGTGGCTCGGCGGTCGTCGATGTGGATAACGTTGTCCATATTCTGCAGCAGCTCTGCGAGCATTCCTGTTTTGCGTAATGTACACCTCCAACATGTCACGCTTTTCGTCCTGCGTATACTGGTCACGTGGCATGTTCCAAATGTATGGCTCTGACTAAACAAACCACTCTGAAGTTATACGTTTCACTACACTTTATTTCGCATAATTCATAGGTTATGACATAACCTCCATATGATAGCTGTTTGTTGGTTGTACACATTCACATGGCCGTATTTATTAGGCTACATAGTACATATCAATGTAATCTAAAAGGGTATGCATTAGGTATTTTAATTTAATTCCTTTGTTAGCTGTATCGATATTTTTAAATACTATTGGATATGCCTAACCTAATTATTTCATATTGACACGTTTCGGCTTTTGTACGCACATGATGTCTACGGATGACGTCTAGTTGTTTATGGGTACATTGCGTGGAAACGAACAACCGTATCAAATAATGTCGAGAGGAAGACCCCACCTCATTATTTATGTGCATTTGACAGAAGCCGTAAAAAATATATCATCCCATTCGACATTCGCATGTTTTTCGTATTGCGCGTGCGCAGACACCAACGTAACATATCCCATCATTCTTAATGAATTAAATATTCGAACTTATATATTCTTACACATTTTCATGCTTAAACATCCCGTACGGTGATACACCGCTGTAACATAACTCGTGAGACACCCTGTATATATATATATCAGGGTTCACACTTTCTGGAAAGTCAGGGAAAGTCAGGGAAAAAAAAATTGGTCAGGGAAAGTCAGGGAAACGTTTTAAAATATGCTGAAAGTCAGGGAAATTCCATCAGGGAAATTTTAAAATTTCCAAACATATGAAGAATATCCATGGACCATGTTACATATTTTTTATATTTTTTTCCTTACTGTATAATTGGGATTAGAGATGTATTTGATAAGTGAATGAAAGGGATGGTGAAGAATGACATTCCATAAATCTACTTCTATCCTGTTTCTTTCTATTTTTAGTTCACTTTACCTACTATTCTTCCTATTCTGTTTCGTAGAAGCTGTTCCAAGTTCATCCTTCCGATTGAAGGTGATTGATATATGGATGTGTTTTAGACTGTATGACTTATGACTTAATCTGTTTATATCTTTTTCTTTTTAGGGAATTATACTTTTTGAGGTGTTTTTTTTGAGGTTTGACGAAGTGATTTTTGATTTTTGTGCAGTTGAAGGTATTTATTATTTATAAAATGACTTCAAGCAAAAAAAAGCTTAACTTTAACGACCAGGGGTTGGACGTTGCAAACTAAACCTTGGTTCATTTCTGTTCACAGATTTACAATGTCTCGTACTTAATATTATGGAAAGATTTCTTAAGTCCAGTAAAATGCCTGCTACAACCAACAACTAAGCTTTTTGCATTAGATTTACTTGATGCCAGACTGTGCAAATCAAAATGACAGAAAAGATATTAGAAAGATATCCTCTGAAGTACAAGCCTGTCCAATGGCTCTCATCATTGGATCCTAGCATAGTTTTTCATCAGCCAGAACAAGGGAAACAAAGATTTGATTTATTGCTAGAGGCATTGTACACCAATAACTGAATCACAGATTCTGTTGCTGAGAAAGAAAAAGCACTATACTCTACTTTGCAGTGAAGCTCATTCTACCCTTGAATTAAAATTCAAAACATTTTTGGATGGTGATTGTCCTTCTAAGATACCTGGAGTTTTTTTCTTCTATAGTAATTGAATCAATGTTATGAGGAATTGTGGCAAATTATTAAATTAGGACTGATATTTTTCCATGGAAGTAGAGTTGTGGAAGGAGGGTTTTCTATAAATTAAGCAATTTTAGTGGAGAATCTGAAAGAACATAGTCTGATTTCTCAAAGAACAGTGCACAATTCTATAAGATCTCATGAAAGTATTCATAAAGTTCCTATCACTCAAAAAATGTTGACAAATGTAAGAGCTGCCCATAGGAGATATGAAGAACATCTCAAAGAGTCAAAACAGAACCAAAAGAAGAGAATAAAAAGGTTGAAAAAGAATATTATCCATACAGATCAATAAACTTGAAGAACAGAGAAAGATGTTAAAACTGAAGGCTTTAAGAGAAGAAGACGCTATAAAATCAAAAATTCAAATGCTTGAGAAGAAAAAGTTAATCCTAAATCTCCCCATTTAGAACTTTTGTGATTACAGTGGACGCTATTCACCTAGGCTATTAATGTAAGCTTTTAATTTATTTTCTTTTTGTATAACTAAAACCGTTTTCTTTTGAAAAATAAAAAAGGAGTGCTTTGGACGGCTATAGGATGATTACTAAAAAAAAAATATTTTTTTAAATTCATCCATGATGATGAACAATTTCTAAAGTAAGTTTTCAATAATTTAATGTATGAACTGGTAAATAGGCTGCAATAATAATTAATAGATATTTTATACACCAAAAATAATGAACACTGGTCAGGGAAAATTTGCAGATTTGGTCAGGAAAGTCAGGAAAGTCAGGAAATCAAATTCAAAATTTTAGGTGTGAACCCTGTATATATATATATATATATATATATATATAT
>JABUQX010111988.1:17500-23192 GCA_015478945.1 Trachelipus rathkii | reverse complement strand
CATATATATATATATATTATATTATTGCTGATATTACATATTGTTATTATATACATATTATAGCATATATTATTATTATTATATTATATATATATGATAATATTATTATTATTAGCGTAACTGGGTGTATATATATATATTATTATTATATATTATATATTATTATTATTATATATTATTACATATTGGTTATTATATATATATATATGTTATTGAAGAAGAAGAGTAGAAGAATATATATCATACATTTTTTTATATTGCTGTTATTATTATTATTATTATTATTATATATATATATCGGTATATATATGTTATATTATATTATATATATATATATATATATATTATTATTATTATTATTATATATATTACATATATACCATATATATATATATATATATATATATATATATATATATATATATATTATTATTAATATATATATTATTATTATATATATATAGATATTTTTACATATTATTATATTATTATCAAAATAAAGAACAAAAGTGGGAAGGTAAAGAATTACTGTCTTCTCCGGGATTGAACCACCGTGTATTGCGAAATGAGGACAATATGCTCGATGCTTTACGATTGAGTATCCCCCAACCCAAAAAAGTTGAGTTGAAAAACAGTTTTAAAGCAATCGAGTTCCCTTCAAGGCGACATCACCAGGTGTCCAGCCTGTCCTATCCCTCGTTCTTAATAATATGTAGTTGTTAAATATTGTATAATCGCAATTTGTTATTTAGATCTTAAACAAAGAACATAAAGTGGGAAGGTAAAGAATTACTGCCTTCTCCGGGATTGAACCACCACGAGCATATTGTCCTCATTTCGCCACACGCGTTCTGGTTAAATGTAATATAAGAAACATTATTTTGTATTATATTTAATTAAATTATATATTTATTTTAAATTTTTTTAAAAAAATTTAACTATGAAAATCCATTTTCTTGAAACCAAAAATTATTTATTGAATATTTTATTTTTTATAATAAACTTGGTTTAGACAATTTCTGCTTATTATCCATTTCCATTCCGCATTTTCGTTAATGTTTTTCAGGTTTTTAATATAGCAAAATCTTTTTTAAATTATGAGACATAACAATTGTTGCTTCGCTTCAGTGTTGATTATTCGAAAGAATATGATAGGGAATTAAGTAGTCTTTGTTTTTAGGTACTAGTTACATCGTTATGAATAGTTGTGAATATAATAGAAACTAAATGAGTGCTGTTTTAAAAAGTAATTCAAACGTGAATTGAAATAGATTTTGTAAGATAATCAAATAATCGCATTTCCTAAAAAATTAATATTTTCCTTCTTAGCAACAGAAATCTTAATTGCACTGCCACTCCAGGACATCAGTGAAAACAATACTATAAAAAAAAATTGTTAAAAAATATATCGTGTATTACTTTACCTGACTCAGATGAGGACCACGACAAAAACCTCCAAATTTGTAATCACAATATGTTTAGGAAATCTCGCAGGTTGCTGCCACAGTTACCATCTCGATACTACGAAACGGCAGGAACTTTCAATTGGTAAGACCAAATTCAATGCTCATCAGTTATGGACAATGGATATTGGATTTAATAGGTCAAATTTTTACATTGAAGCAAATGAGAGAGGAGAAGAACAAACTGAATTTAGGTTTTATGGAGTTGCAATAAACGTATGACAATTAATAGGGAAGCTCTGTGGCAGGTGTTTGTGGTAGATTTCTGAACGGAATAAAAGTAACGTATGTTGATAGTGAAACGTGTGTAAGAATAAATGTTTTATTATTAATAGTGGAGTGAGGCAGAGATGTATTATGTTTTCATGACTGTATAGTTTGCATATGGATGTTGTGATGAAAGATTGAAAGGTAGGAGTAGCAGTCCTCTTTTATGGGCCCGACATAACCGATACGATCTCTGCTCCTGCAGCAGTTGCAGATGCATTAGGTTATAGGTTTGATAGCCACTTGAGAGCTCCTTCCACTATTCTGAAATCTTTCAAAAATTGAGAATTAACACTGCACCGCCAGACCTTTCAACAGCGAAAGGGGAAGATCATATTTATAACCGTCTTTTTACAGTTGCGGAGTACCATACCGCACTGGCGAACAGCAAAAACGGTTCCCTTGGCCCAGACTTAATTTCGTACATAATGCTCCGTCATACTCGCCCCTCTTTATCAGCGTTCATGCTGGATCTGTATTACATAATCCGGATCGAATCCTCTCCTTCCATCTTTTTTGTCTAAAGCTTTTGCAATCCCTGTTCCCAAACCTGGGAAAGATCCGAAGTTGGCGTACAACCAAAGACCAATTAGCTTACCTGTCATACTTGTAAATTAATGGAGAAAATGGTTTCAGGCCGCCGCCTCCCTGTTCTGGAGAGGCGCCAGGCTTTTCAAACTTCCAGTCTGGTTTGCTCAAAAATCGTTCGACCGGGAATCCCTAGTTGAAAGTGGATCATGACATTCGGGAAGAATTCTCAACTGGTAGGATGGTTCTTGGTTTCTTTGACCTTGAAAAAGCTTATGACACAGCCTGGAGAACTGGGGTTCTCTTTAAACTTCACTTGCTCGGTTTCCGAGGACAGCACCCTCTCTTTATTAAATGAATTCTGTTAGACAGATGCATTAAGTTTCGGTGCTCTCAGTTCTATCACGCCACTACTCTGGATAAAGTCGTTCTGCAGGGCAGTGTTCTGAGGGTATTATTTCCTCTCGATTAAAGACATCGTTACCTCTAAACCCAGTGACGGTCAATTTTTCTATGTTGATGACTTTTTTTTTTTTTTTTTTTTTTTTTACAGTTGTCACCACTCACTCACGGGCGAAGCCCTATTCAAGGAGATGGTGTTGCACGCCACAGAAGTTCACACTTAACGCAAATTACCCAGATGAGCACAGATGCAGGCTTTGAATTGAGGGAGATTAAATTAAGCAGGAAAACACAGAAGATGGAAGAGAATTCCACAGAACAGAGGTGGCAGGAAAGAAGGAAGCACTGCGCGAACTAGCCTGGAGTTACCAATATCCACACACAAAACTCATGCGCAGACACAGCACCCCTAGTGCGGTACGAGGGCGTCGTAAAGGTGGTGGTACGCGAGTGACAAACCTCGAGCACCTGCCGCTGCGGTACCTATAGAAAGAGAAAAAGTACCAACATCGCGCAAGGATAGAGGGTCAAGAGAAGGGGGAAGTACGGAAGTTTAAAAGTCTTTTTGGCTTTTGACTCGACCCTTTCCAAAGCCGGTGAAACCAGAGCCCCCCAGATATGAGAGTTAGTACTCCATACAAGGGCGGATGAGTCTTGTATAGCTGGAGTAACTCGAGAAGAGGAAAAAGTCTCGCAGTCTAAACAGAACTCCCAGTTTCGAGGCCGCCCTAGCAACCGTTGTGATGAGGTTTCCAAGACATTTTTTGTTTATGTTGAGGCCAAGGGATGTTTATATTGTCAACAGGAGAGACGAAAGAACCGTCGAAAGAGATAGGGAAGTTGGAGTGTGAGATTTGTAGAAGTTGAGTTTTTAAAGAATTGAATTTCACAAGGTTAAGACGACCCCACCAGGAAATCCTATCCAGATCAGCGAGAATAGAATCGGAAGATTTAAGACGAGAGGCAATTCTAGAAGTAAAGAGGGAGCAGAATTGAAATGAGTTGAAGAATGAAGGTCGAGTCATCGGTATACGAGTGGGTAGAGTTAGATGCAGGTGAGAAGATCATTAATGAAAAGTAAGAATAAAGTAGGAGATAAGACAGAACCCCGAGGAACACCACAATTAAAGAAAAAGAAGTCGCCCCGTCAACAACAGCCGATATTGAGCGATTTGAAAGAAAACTAGATATAAGTAAGCAAAGAGGAGGAGGGAAACCCAAAGGAGGGAGCTTGGAGAGCAGTGACGCGTGCCACACCTGGTCAAATGCTTGGATATGTCAGCGCCACCACGCAAGTCTCCCGGTAGTTCCTAAGGGCGGAACCATAAATCAGTAAGATAGGAAAGTATCGCCAGTAGACCCGAGCGACGAAAGCCATACTGGCGATCAGAAAGAAGTGAATGAGATTCAGATGATCTAAGAAATGAGAGTTGAGAAGGGTTTCAAAGATTCTAGATACAAATGAGAGCTACAGGGCGATAGTTAAAGGGATCAGAGCGGCTACGGTTGGACATGTGTGCGCTTCCAACACTGAGGGAAAGTGTTAATATTGAAACATAGATAATATAGTTGAACGAGGGGCGGGCCGGCACGGAAGCACATTCCTCAAAATTCGGGGAAGAACGCCATCCGGGCCACCCGCCTTCCTAACGTTATATACTTTCAGGAACCCATGCACCCGATCAAATGAAGTCACAGGCAATGGCATAGGACACCTGAGAGGAGGAGGAGGAATGCCAGAATCGTCCAGGGTTGAGTTAGAGGAAAATAGGAGATCAAAGAGATTGGCCTTTTCAGTTGGAGAATTAGCAACA
The DNA here is from genome assembly GCA_015478945.1 of Trachelipus rathkii. Classification (NCBI taxonomy): domain Eukaryota; kingdom Metazoa; phylum Arthropoda; class Malacostraca; order Isopoda; family Trachelipodidae; genus Trachelipus; species Trachelipus rathkii. Next base: position 18,718 of record JABUQX010111988.1, on the reverse strand, counting down.
GAACCATCAGATCGGATAAGAGGAGGAAAGTAGATTTACAGAAGTTGTTAGAGATGTTTTTGGCAAGGGCCAGAGTACGTATCAGTGGGAGAACCAAGGAGGTTAGCGCACCTTCATTTGATGAAAGCCCGCTTTGTTCGTCGAAGAGTATCCCCTGCAACGATTTCTAGCTGAGTAAAAATTAGCAAGAGTGATAGGGAGAACGAGAATTTTTTTCCACTTCCCGATGCGCACTGTCTCTGGCCTGAATGGCCAGAGAACAAGCACGATCGACCCATGGATTATTTGGAGAGAAAAAGATTTAGTTGAAGAAGGAAATGAACCTGCCCGTGCCATCAACGACAAGCAGCTCCCACCTTTATCGGCAGAAGAGTGCCAGTGTGAACAGATTCAAAGCAGACACGCCGCGCGATTTAGCGTAGAAGCAACTCAAGGCCCCAATCGGCCCGATCAAAGTTCCAGAAAAAAACGCGTAGGCAGGATGGAGCTGTTGGAGAGAAAGTATTAAAATTAAGAGATATAAGGTTGTGGTCAGATTTACTAATAGGGAGGGAAGGTGGTGTATTTATAGAGAGAATGACTAGGTGGCGAAACATAGGTCAAGTGTGTTCAAGAATTGGTTGGAAATCCGGAATGTGTGGGTTCTTTAATTAGTTGCTCCAGACTGTTGAGAATGCTGAATGATTCGGTCTCCTCCCCACCTAAATCAGTATGAGAGACCCCAACCATTCAGAGTTGCGCTCATTGAAAGCCCCCAAATAGAGGACCTCATTTGGATCAGAAGATATAACAGTCTCGTGGAGAAGCAAGATATTCGAAGAAAGAGTGAAAATCTGTTCTATTTGGAGAACAGTAGCAGAAACACAAGATTATTGTAGTAGAATGAAGCAGATTTTAAGCCACAGAACATCAGAATTAGGAGATTCGAGATTCTAGAGACGTGTTACAGTAGTGTTTTTGTTTACATAGGCACATACTCCACCCTTCAGACGGAAATTATGAAATAAGTTATAATTGGACATATTAACGAGTTAGAGGATGAATTCTAAGCCATCTGGGTCAGACAAGAGCAAAAGGTTAGGTTAGAGTTAGAGAGATGGTATTCCACGGCTGCAGAATTAGAGTGTAAGCCAATGGATGTTAGTAAAGTCGATGGTAAGCCCGCGCAAATCTACCATCTTACATGCACATACAACCACCACAAAACAAACAACACAC
>JABUQX010111988.1:2500-10000 GCA_015478945.1 Trachelipus rathkii | reverse complement strand
GGCTGATTTTAAGTTGAAGTTTCACAGATAATAATGAATCTTCATTTAGGATTGAAAATCAATTTATTCATTGCTGCAGTTCTTGGAATAAAGAAAATAAAGATTTCTAAGAACACGTCTTTTTGGATTCGTTTAACAGCCATGTTGTATTCTAACTTAATCTATGTTTTTTTTATTAGTATGTTTTTACTCTACTTTTCATCCCTGACCTTGAGTATTTTGATGAAATCCTCGGACACCAAAACATCTGTCAAATTTGTAATAAAAGTTTTAGCTTATATTAGATTTATATCTGGCAATTTTTGGCTTGGTTTATCGTTTTTGATGATGATTTATAATAAAATATACGAAAAGAATTTCGAGAAATGTCAGAAAAATACTTGTTCTTTTATAGGAAACTTCCAAAAGAACACAAGAACAACAATTTTCTATTACATTTCTGGGATTTTTACTCAGCCAGTTTTACATGTTTTTATGTATTTTAAAATACAAGCCCTGATAGAAAAATTGCGGATAGTTATTTTGCAAAATACGTGGCCTTATTTTTATACAAGATCCAGCTTTTAAATCAAGTTTGCTTGTTTGGTCGTTTTTGGAACAGATTTTTTGTCTGCGGTTAGTATCTACGAATGAAGTTTTAACCTTGAAGAACTTCAGTGTCGAGGCTTTCTTAAGCAAAACGATGATCATAACTGGAACTACAACAAACAATCTTTACTTAATGAAAATTAAAAATATTTTCTTCCTTTTTCAAAAGTTGTAAAAATATTCGCCTTTCATGATTCAAAATTTCTCTTACTTCACTTAACGGATTTATTACCCTAATAACGAAGTTATACTTTCGCAATGAATCTGGTCCTCTTTATGCCCCTAGTTTATTATCTTTTTTCGTCTATCCTCTCAATTTCATTATATGTGCTCTTGTGGACGCCCAGTTGCAGAGAACGGTAAGAAGAACTCTGTAAAAGCTATTATATATAATTTAAACGATGTTTGTTAAATGGACATTTAGAATTAAATGATAGTTGTTAGATTGGAAACTTCTCATGAGTTTCTACAGAGCTTTAGATTATGTTTAGGAAAATTTTCAGGAAAGACTACAATTAGCTATTGCTATTTCGGATTTAGTTTAGTAGCATTCCATTCAAGTGCCCCAGTTTTTAGACCTAGGTCATTAAATTGATTTCTTTCGTCACAAAAAACATATTTGAAGTTGTATCGACTCATTCAGGCCTGTGGTTTTGCCTTAAATTAAAGCTTATAAGAAAATAATTGATATTTTAAAAATAAAGTATCAGTCTGTAATTTTGATTTAATTACTTTTCTATAAGTGAATAAAATTTAAAACTTTAGTTCAAAATATTTACTTTGATTCAAAATTTATTCCAAGTGGATATCAACATCTAAAAAGTAAGATTATAATATAAAGATGAGCTCTTTTTTTTATTTGGTAGGGTTTTGACCTTAGAATTCAAGCGTTTTCAATATTTTAACTAAAATTTTCAAAAAAACTTAACTTCATCTTCCAGGTGAGCAGCTAGATTGCCTGTCAGTCGGAATAAAACCGACATACTTCAAGGCTAACCTCTAGCTTGGCAAATGCTAATTTTTTTACGACGCTGGTGTGCCAGACCTGTTTGTTGAACCCTCGTAAGAAGAGGGTTCGTTTTACCACAATCCTTAACCAATCTGATTTAGCAGGATCTATCAGTCAAAGCGAAAGTATATTAGATTTTTTTTTTGCGATAAGGTGAAGATATTAAGATAATTTATGCTTAATAGAATACACCCATCTTCAGAGCTCAAACTGCGTGGGTTGTTCTAATTACGAATTGTTCAATTTAAATGCGATCGGACTTTATGCGAGTAGATGGGCTTGAGAGTAATAAACAATGTATGTGTGAAATAATGTCCCGTTATTTTGCTTTGATAGTGTTTATAGCGATATGTGAATACTGAAAATTGTGTATATAAATCTGTAATGAACTACAGAAAGTCTATTACAAGAGACAATTTTATCCTCCTTTGAAGTAACTGGCTCAAGGGTTCTCTCCAAACTTCGTCCGAATACAGCGTACATACTCGACAAGGTTTAGGGGTGAATTATTGAACTATGAACCCCTAAGCTTGCGAAAACCAGCATTTGTACCACTTAGTTACCATGAATTGCTAAACACTGATTAGTCAAGGTCATTAGTTGATATGAAACAGACAAGATATCAAATAAGTTTATTTCATGAACATTAATATGAATAACTTTAACAGTGATGATAAACCCCCAAAAGCAATTACCTATTTTTGAATTTCACAAAAAATAGCGTTACTCTTTTGAGGAAGTCTATTATAATTATTATAATTATTATAATAATTATTATAATTATTATAAAAATTATAATAATTATAATTATAATAATTATAATAAATATAATAATTATAATTATTATAATTATTATAATTATTATAATTAATAATTATAATTATTATAATTATATTATTATAATTATTATAATTATTATAATTATAATTATTATAATTATAAATATTATAATTATAAATATTATAATTATAATTATTATAATTATTATAATTATTATAATTATAATTATTATAATTATAATTATTATAATTATTATAATTATTATAATTATAATTATTATAATTATTATAATTTATAATTATAATTATTATAATTATAATTATTATAATTATAATTATTATAATTATTAATTATAATTATTATAATTATAATTTATAATTATAATTATAATTATAATTATAATTAATAATATACTTTTATTAATTATTTTATCACAATTCTAATTCTAATTAAACTTTAATTATAATTAAAATTATAATTATAATTATAATTATAATTATTATAATTAATAATTATTAATATTAATTATAATTATAATTATATTTATAATTATAATTATAATTATAATGTTATTATAATTTATAATTATATTATAATTTATAATTATTAAATTATTATAATTATTATTATTTATTATATAATTATTATTATTATTATTATTATTATTATATTATAAATATTATTTTATTATAATTATTATAATTATTTTAAAATTATTATTAGTTGAATTCTGGTATAATAATTGTTATTTATTGGAAATGTATTTATGATTTTATTTATTATTTATTTAAAATTATTAAGATTAATAATAATAATAATAATAAATAATAATAATGACCCTGATAATAATTATAATATCTCCATCGTAAAGATGAGAATAAACTAATAATCATAATAATAATAGATAATAATAATAATAAATAATAATAATAATAATAATAAAATAATAATAAATAAATAATTAATAAATAATAATAATAATAATAAATATATAATAATAATAATAATAATAATAATAATAATAATAATAATAATAATAATAATAAATAATAATAATAATATAATAATAATAATAATAATAATAATAGTAATAATAATAATAAATAATAATAATAATAATAATAATAATAATTAATAATAATAATAATAATAATAAATAATTAATTAATAATAATAATAATAATTAATAATAATAATAATAATAATAATAATAATAATAAATATTAATAATAATAATAATAATAATAATAATAATAATAATAATAATAATAAATAATAATAATAATAATAAATAATAATAATAATAATAATAATAATAATAATAATAATAATAATGTAATAATAATAATAATAATAATAAATTAGGGAGAAGTTCAGGGCGCTCCGCAGAAAAATTTCCAGGGGGCAAAGCTTATTATCATCATATATATATATATATATATATATTATATATATATATATATTATATATAAATATATATATATATATATATATATATATATATATATATTATATTATATATATAGTATATAATATATATATATATATATATAGTATAATATATATATATATATTATATATATATATTATATATATATATATATATATATATATAATATTATATATATATAATATATATATATATATATATATATATATATATATATATATATATATATATATATATATATATATATATATATATATATATCGAATTTATAATATATCTATAAGCAATACATATATAATTCGGGGAAAAATAATGCTTATACTCAATTAAAAATAAACAATTAATTAAATTTTATTTAAATAAATTATTTCTCTTTTTATAATCATAAGTCTGTTTATAGGCATAATTCACAGGATAAACTGCAGGTAACTTTTAAACCTTTAAAGAAGACAACAAATAGAATTTAAGAAATTACTCAAATCTCTCTCTCTCTCTCTCTCTCTCTCTCTCTCTATATATATATATATATATATATATATATATATATATATATATATTATATATATATTATGTATATATTATATAATATATATAATATATATTTTTTTTTTTTTTGAGTGGATGATACAGGGATCTTCCCACAGCACACAAGAATGCGGCTAGACAGTGTTAGCAAACTAACGACAGGGGTAACCCCTAACGAACGAAAGATGAAACAAGGCGCTGAGATGGGTTAGATCTTATACAAGATGTTCAGTTCCAATAGGAAGGCAAAAATGCGATCACTACGAAAATGAGGTGATTCGGATAAGATGTGCTGAAGAGGTAAAGTTAGCACGTCAGGAAAGAACTTGCTTCGAAGGGTCGAGATGGCAACGCAATCCACAAAGAGATGAACGACAGTGAGAGGACAACTGGAGGAGCAAAATGGGCAGGTCGGGGGAACCCCCCGCGACATAAGAAATCCATGGGTGAGATTTGTATGACCAAGACGCAATCGAGCCAGGACCACCTCCAGGAGGCGACTCCTCCTACTAGATGAAGACCACCGGCCAAGGACGGGTTTGACATTCTGAAGTTTGGCGCAACGAGCATCCTCCGCCAAACATGACTGCCAGCCAGAGAGGAAGCCCCGACGCAAAGAGATGGAGAAATCTGTAGCAGGGAAATGGTCCAGGCGCACAGCAGGAGGAAGGTATTGGGCACTCGACACCCTGTGTACAGCCGCCTGTTTGGCTTCCGCATCGGCCAGTTCGTTGCCAGGAACACCCACATGGGAGGGAACCCAACAGAACTCAATGTTGTGGTGCTGCGCAGGTAACAAGCAGAGGGACTGCTGAATGGCACAGACCAACGGGTTACGGGTTACGGGTTGACCGGTCAAGCAACGACTGGAGAGCGCTCCGAGAATCGGAAAAGATGGTATAATTACCCCCACGGGCGAAGGTACTGATCCTGTTCACCGCCATGGACATTGCTATTAGTTCAGCTGAAAAAACAGACAAATAGGGTGGAAGGGTATGGGATACAGTGATGTCCGGGAACACTGTTGAAGCTCCCACCCCTTCCTCCGTCTTTGAACCATCGGTGTAAACCGCTATAGAGTCGCTATGGACCTCCGCGTGAGACACAAAGGAATCCCTCAACAGCACCGGGTGTGCCTCCGACTTATTCAAGGACTGGATTCCACTGCCAGAAGAGCAGGAGGCGGGAGAGACACGTGAAACGGGTAGCAGGTAAAATTCATATTGCATTGGACCGCTCGCTGAGGAGCGTCGAGGAAGCGAAGATGGAAGTAACAACTCCAGGAAAATGGCCAATAATTAAGCGGTTGTCGCGGACACGCTCTAACAAATAGGTGTCAAGGCGACGAAGGTAGGAACCTGAAGACGGATGAACAGCGAGCACATGAGCTGCTCCCTCCGCAGGGATAGGGGCATCACCCCTGCCTCCACCTCCAGGCTTTTCCTCGGAGAGGAACGGAATGCACCCGTGGCAATTCTCAGCAATTCTCAGACCTTCAGTCTGAATGGGGTCAAGAAAGCGGAGGTAGGACTGGAAGGTCTGCCCATAAATGGCACAACCATAGTTCAGTTTAGCCCGCACCAGCATGATGTAATGGTGGAGCATGGTTTTTCTGTCCGCACCCCAAGTCTTGGAGGTGAGGTGCCGGAAGAGATCCAAGGAACGGCGGCAATTAGCTTTGAGGAGAGTAATATGAGGAAGGTACGTGAGGAAACGCACCCTCGGCTCCACACGGATAGGGGAGCCATAGAGGCGTAACAATGGAGGCGATTGTAGGCGACCCCCTACGACGAGGATTTTTCCGGAAGAGCATGGCTGTAGTTTTCGACGTGGAGAATGTAAAGCCACGCGCAGAGCACCAGGAGGAAACCCTATCGATGGCAACCTGAAGTTGACGTTCCATACAAGGAAGTTTAGCTCCAGAGATGTACAGGGCAAGATCGTCAACATAGATGGAGCAGCGCACCGAGGTCGGGATGGAATATATATATATATATATATATATATAATATATATATATATATATATATAGATATATATATATATAATATATATATATATATATATAATATATTATATATATATATTATATATAATATATATATATATATATATATATAATATATATATATATATTATAATTAAATTATTATATATATATAATATATATATTATATATATTATATATATAAATATATATATATAAATATTTATAAATATATATATAGATATATAATAATATATATATATATATATATATATATATATATATATACAATATTTATGAATCCGTGAAAAGTAATTGAAGCCTCCTAGGCTTAGACGAAAACTTATTGAGACATTCATCGAGGTACTGCTGACCAGCCTGTGCAATATATTCACGGTGAACGCTAAGCATGCAAAAGAGCTAAGCCGTTCATTACCCATCGTACTTCTCAGCCACGTTTTGACTCTTCTTAAAGTTGAAAATGACCTTTCAATTGTGTACGTAGTTGAAGGAAAAGCAAGAGCAATCATGAGAGCGGTGTCTACTGATGGATAAAATGTTTTATAATGCTTCAATAAATCAATTAACTGAATGTCATTATTATATGACTTAGACCACACGTCATACCAAAGACTTGCTTCGGCAAGAAAATTGTCCATTTTACTCATTGACTTATACTTCAGTTGAACTTTCTCCATTTCATCAATGATCTTTTCCTTGTCGATTTTCATATTATTCGGATGAAGGTACAAAAGAGAGAGAGAGAGAGGCCATTTCACTGGAATCTGAAAATCTCTCCTTCAAGGACAGGGTCCAATAATTTGGCTCGGCTGAGCCCAAATTTTCCCCCCTTCCTAAAATTGAACATAAAATTCGGAATTTTTAGCCGAGTTTGACCCTATAAACACCAAACAGTATTTTTTTTTTTTTTTTTTTTGCCCTCTAAAACGTTGTTTTCGCGGTGTTTTTCTGCCTATAGTTCATTTTCAGATTTTCAATTTTCAATTCCATGTTTTGACATTTTTTCGTATCCAACTTGTATAATTTTTTTACGAATAACTCAAACTTTGAAATATGCATAGATGGGGTCTTACCTACAATAGTCACAATTGTTTGTTTTTTTGTTTTTTTTTGTTTTTTTCGATTTTTTTGAGTTTTCTG
>JABUQX010111987.1:42500-45833 GCA_015478945.1 Trachelipus rathkii | reverse complement strand
TATATATATATATATATATATATATATATATATATATATATATTATATATATTTATATATATATATATATATATATATATATATATATATATATATATATATATATATATATATATATATATATATATATATATATATATAAATATATATATATATATATAAGTATATATATATATATATATATATATATATATATATATATATATATATATATATATGTTCAAAGCACTAAAACAGCTTACTATATTTTAGATCCGCATTATTATCATACGAAAGTAGTAAGTTTTTGCTACTCTTCCGCAAGCCATTCACATTAATGAGCTTTTAAAATAAAAATCTATGAAAGATGTAAACTTAAAATTAATTAATTCTCAAGTTGAAGTATTAGAAATTGCAGCACCATCTATAATCCTCACTTTAAACATTACATGCCAATCAATAGCGTAGAGTATTTATGGTCCCTTTCAGCCTAAATAGATGGGATTATAACCTCGTCTCAGAAACTCAAGGAGCACTAATTTGATTTAGATAAGCAGATGAGCTAATGGAAAGACACAGAATGAGTAAACGGGAGGAAAATGAAATATTAAATAATATAAATATATATATATATATATATATATATGAAAGATATATATATATATATATATATATATATATATATATATATATATATGGCAGGTTATATAGTATATATATATAACTCTAACAACTCCCAGGAAAGAATGTCAGTAGGCTGGTCCAGCGTCTTCCTTCTGGTTTGAAACTTTAACCCTAGAGCACATCAGAAAGCCATTTCTCGAAGCGCATTGGTTTGGACGCCAGTCCTTGAGTTAAACACTCTTAGGTAGGGTTTTCGCCCTTTCAGTAGAACTAGCATCTTCTCCCATTAGGCTTCAAAAACCGTTTTCCTAGAGCTATCCAGAGGATCTTGCTTCTAGGCACATAAGATACTAACGCTGGACCAAGAGTAATTCAAGCAAAAAGGAAAGGACCGGGTTGCTAGCCCTGTCGCCCTATAACCACGCGAAGAAGATCTTCATATATCCTGACCGCGACGAATCCTACAATCATCATTCTTCTCTTGACTGCTCTGAAAACATCATAGATCGAATATATATACATGGGCGTAGGCAGGGGGGTGCAGGGGGGGGCACTTGCCCCCCCCTAAATCTTGGCGAAATAAAAATTATGAACCTTATATGTTTGCCAGACGACGTTTTTAAGGGTTTAGTAGTAGAAAAACTGAAAAAAATACATCAATCGATAGATAATGAAGTAGTAATTACTAATTAATAACGTATTATATTATTTTTTCTAAAGTTTTAATGTGTTTTCGTTTTCATATTGGGTTAAAGTCAACTAGTTTGTGCTTTTATACAGCTGGATTCTTCTGACATTATTCTCCGCTAGAACTTTCAGTATGTCGATACCATTTGGCGGCTGCCAAAGCTGTTAAATCAATCACGGAAGGCGTACCCGTTGATATTCAGCTGCAGACAACACATTAAAAAACAATTGCAGAAAATAAAAGAAATATTACAGCAATTTTGAAGACCATAATTATATATATATATATATATATATATATATATATATATATATATATATATATATATATATATATATATATATATATCGTATATATATATATATATATATATATATATATATATATATATAGTATATATATATATCGCTCAACCTTTTGCCTCTAAAAGGAAATCCTGCCTATGCCCATACTAGAAGTTGGATCACTATATATATATATATATATATATATATATATATATATATATATATATATATATATATATATATATATATATATATATATATATATATATATATATATATATATATATTATAGTGAAAAGACTACTTTTTATTTAATTTTTTTTATAAAAATCATTTAGTTTAGTTACCTCTTAAAATTAATTAACATAGAAAACTGAATTTAAGGGTGACTAATGATACTAACCGAGAGTGAATTCACAGTTATTGGAAAGGTTGTTCATCTGATCTGCATTAAGGTTGTGTAAACTGCAATTAAGGTCGTCGATTCCCAAGCTGGGTAAGTAAACTAATTATATCACAAAGGTTAAAGGTGTTTTAGATTTGGCAAGTTTTTCTTCCAAATCGAAGGACGTTCTTGAGTTCATTTTCGATGAAAAATCAAATGAACATTCTTCAGTTTTGAGATTGTTTACATTTTACAGCACAGACCTAAGCCTATAAATATTATTAATTAATATATATCTATATTCCTTTACTTTATATATATATATATATATATATATATATATATATATATATATATATATATATATATATATATATATATATATATATATATATATATAGGTGGTATATATATATATATATATATATATATATATATATATATATATATATATATATATATATATATATATATATAAAAACACATGTTTGAAACATGATCACTTCGAGTGACGTCACAACAATGATAATTATAACAGAGAAATAAAATTTCTCAAGTTTGTAGTTTTTTTATAATTATATTTCACCAGTTCTTTGGAAAATAACATAATTAATATATTTCGAAGATAAAATAGTCGTTCGAAAACTTGAAAACATTAAAAAAACATTTTTTTACGATTTCATGTGACGTCACAAACTCAAGTCAAGAAAAGTAAAGAACGTGAAGACCGAAAATTAGCAACCTTGTGGATGGAAGAAAAATTCCTGATTTCGCTAGGAAATTTACTTCCGTTTGAAAGAATATTGACAAATCAAATGAGAAAGTGAAGAACTTCTTCCGTTTAGAAGAATTCTTGCCAAATCAAAAACGCCTTAAAATTAAATAAGAAACTGACTGTCATTTTTGCCTAAAGTTGTTAAATTCAGGAGAAACGAAAAACATTGGTATTAAGGTTGCTAAGTATTTAAAACCGGTTAATATTGGAATAGTTTGAACTAAAAGTAGGAAGTGATGTTAAAACACGATCAAGGAGTTAAACGGAAGATGTGAATAGGCAAGTGTAGCATATTTCAAGGTAGATTTTGAGAGATTTTCACGACGTTTGAGTTAAGAAAATATTATTGAAGTGTTATAATGCTATTTTTCGTGATCAAGTTAATACCAGGTTATTTAGGAGACTGGTATTAGAATATTATCAGGTTATTTTGTGGACATTTGTCACTGGTAACCCGGATTACCAGGTTTGAGGAGAAATGGAAAGTAAGGTTAAGGTGGAGTTTGAGATCTGGAGTGGAGGTAAAATTACGAGTGCTAGGGTTAAATTGTGCGAGGAAAAATTGTGTGCACAAGTTAACAAAGATTATTATTAT
>JABUQX010111987.1:17500-40000 GCA_015478945.1 Trachelipus rathkii | reverse complement strand
ATAATAATAATAAAAAAAAAAATAATAATAATAATAATAATAATAATAATAATAATAATAATAATAATAATAATAATAATAATAATAAAAATAAACTAAAAAAGTGTTAAGAACAACAATTAAAAAAAAAAATAATAATAATAATAATAATAATAATAATAATAATAATAATAATAATAATAATAATAATAATAATAATAATAATAATAATAATAATAATAATAATAATAATAATAATAATAATAATAATAATAATAATAATAATAATAATAATAATAATAATAACCTATTACACAAAATATCCTTATTTCTGCTTCCGTTCTAAAAATGTTGCAAGTTAACTATTTTTTGGCTGAGAAAAACGAATATGACATTGAAATCTTTATATTTTTCTTTTTTTTTGAGAATTAATGCATTATAATTATGTATTATTGAGACTCGTTAAATATAAACTTCAACTAAGCTATCCCATATATTTCGAAATGAAGTGTAGGAAGCACTTTAGTTTACGAAAATAATAATAACAAATATCTTAATATTCAAATGGTTGTTAAAACTACAGTTTATGAAAATTAAAGTGACTTATTCAGTTGTTTGATCGTCTTTTTTCGCTTGCCGCTTATACATCTCTCCCAAAATGTCCTTCTAGAAGGTCCAACAGTAGTCGACAAGCATAGAAATATTTCATTCATTTTTGTATTTTCGTTCTATGACTGAAATATCCTGCGCATTCGCTCTCCGTGCTCATAACTTACCACTCCACAGTTATCCAGGAAAAAATCCAGATGTGAAACGAGAAAATGAATTTTGAGCGACATGTAACAAAAAAGATAATGAAGCTAATTTAAAATGTTGTTCACAATCTAAATATAATTTTCAACCTTTCTGTTGCCGAAAAAAACCATGAACAACGCTTTAAAATGCTTCTCAAGCTGCTTTCTCCCTGGCATTGAGGATTTGCCTCAAGTTTTCGTCTTTCAGATGTTCATGAATGACGGGCCAACGAAATCCCCTTCTTAATGGTGACGTCATTCAACAGTGAGATTTCTCCCTCTGGAGCTTAAATCCATCACATCCTTATTCATCCCTTTCTCAAAATTCTTCATTTGTCTCAGTTTGATATGTAAAGGAGACAGAATAATTTTATTCAAATCAAGTAGAGGACTATATTGTACATTTTTAATCTCAGATCACAGACTTCTCGCTGCCTAGTTTTTCTACTTATAGTGCAAAGACTTTACATAATTCGCAAAGGAAAAAACAGTACTTTGCGTATCCTGAATGCATACCGAGTAGTATACCTATGACTTTTGTCTCCACAGATATTCCATTGGTGATCTTCGTACATGATTGATTCCAGAAGTATTTTAATTTTTTTAAATGTTTCCTTCATATGGACCACATGATCAACAGGAATAGAAGGGAGTAAATTACTATTGTGAAGCAAAACAGTTTTTAAAACTCACTTTTGAACAGTCTATAAAGAGCTTCCAATTTTTGGGGTTGTAAACTGTTTGAAGAGGTCATCAGAACGTTCACGTCACAACAAAATACGAGGTTATTCACATCCTTGAAGTATAATATCAAATCATTTTCTCAACTTCTATGCACAGTCACTTTCACATCAGATTGAGAAGATTCCACTGTTGGAACCTTGGTCCCTGAAGATTTGCTTTGCCCTTTGACAGATACAGATCTCGAATTAGGTCACTTAGTTCATCATGAGAACGGTTGTGTGGCTCACATGAGTCAGCTTGTGGAAAATCAGGCTCCCACGATTTTAAAGGTCCGGTGTTCCATCCCTTGTACTTTCCTCATCAATATCAACCTGCATGGTACTCTTCTGGAGGCTGAGATACTGGCAGATCATCTCCATGTGAGACTGACAGGATAGCAAATGGAATTTTTGGGTATCTCTCTATCAACTTCTTTTTTCTCGACATACTATGCTGCAGTGGTGGAATCAAACAAAAATAGCCGACGTCTGTATGATATTTAGTCTCCCGCCAGTCCATGGGAACTGAAAATCCAATTGAACGCATTACTTTTGTTTAGCCAACCACCAATTGTTACTAAACAGGTTTTGCAGCAAATGTTAGATGCCAAAAACTTGCCTGTTCATAATGGGAGTAGGCGGTCTTAACATGTAGATTTTGTAGATTTTGGGAAGATAATCTTACTTCACCATACACATAGCAAAAGTTATCAACATGTTAAAACAATTACGAGACTTTTTAGGGGATTGCCGCGATTATACACACAAAAATAAATGATTGAAAAATACTGCAAAAAAATAAAAATAAAAAATAAATAAAATATAATATAATTATTATATATATTATATATATATGATATATATATATAGTATAAATTATAGAATAGAAAGGGTATATATATAAATATATATATATATAATATAATGCTTATATATTATCTATTATAATTGTTCTCTCTCAAAAACAACTAAACGATCTCTAGATCCAAGAGGAACTAACATAAATACACAATGGACTTACTACTAGGGCTAGCCTACCTATCCAAGACTGGGATTCTAGTGTTTAATTATTAGTTGCAACCCAATATATATATTATATATATATTAATTATATTATATATATATATATTATATATTATATAGATATATATATTATTTTTATTTATATATATCTATATATATTATATACCTATTAAGTGTACATACGTATATTTCGTTACATATCCATGTTCCCCCCTGATTGGGTGTCGTTGGGGGTCAGTTCTGGATTTTTTTTTTTTTTTGTTTTTTTTTTAAATATTGGCTTATAATTTGTCTAAAATGTATATTTTCAGTGGTGACGGATATGATTCAAACCAGTTCGAAAGTTATTTAAGTAAATATAAAATCTACATTTAATTCATTTAAAATTTTAAAAAATATATATAATCTCGAATATATATATATATACTATTTTATATATAGAAATATTATATCTATATTACATTATTCAGAATCCTCTTAATGTTTATTTTCAAATTTGAAATATATATTATATTTTCATTTTACATCGAATTTCTCGAAAAGTAGGACACTTACAGAAAAACCAATTACATATCTGGAATCAACCGTATAAAGCTTATTACAAAAATGTAAAATAAATACAATTATAATATTTTAAAATAGGTGGTCTCTGTATGTGTCTGTATCTGTGTGATCGGGGGTTATTTTCGTTTTCTATACCCTCGTTTAGGGGCGGAGGACACCCCCGCCATCACTCCAACCAAGAGCGAGGGGTTCCGGAAGACCCTCCCGGAGGTGGGGTTTAAATTTTATTCTGTCGATTCCCCGGAGGCCGTGAGGACCCGACTCACTGCCATCTTTCGGTTTAGCCTTCTATCCTTTAGTAAAAAAATAAAATATTATATAAATATAATAATAATTCTTGTATCTGACATGTTTCGTAATACCGGAGTCGTAAAACGGAAAAAGGTCCTATATATTTTTGATCTGCCTGTCCAATCCTTAGTTGACTGTTAGGATGTCTATTACTTCAAAATATATAATATAAAATATATATTCTAAAATGTAGTTCAAATTTAACTTAGGCTACATGCCTATATAACTTGGTGTATTATTTAAATATATATAGAAGAAATATAATATTCATATTTTATTATATATATATTGTTGTGGTATGTGTGTGTGTTATATAATATATATAGTACTATTTTATTTATATATATTTATTTATATTATATATATATTTCTTCTGATTACAATTATAAGGCTAGAAATATAATTTAATATTAAGAAAAGCCAAAGTAGTGAGTGTAAATTAATAGTAGTATTTTATATATATATATATATATATATATATATATATATTTTTAATATTTATATATATTATTAATTTATATATAATATTTATAAAAAATATTATATAATTATATATATAGTTATTATATATATATGTATATATAATTTATAATATTATATGTATGTCTATATTGTAATGTGGATTATACTATGTAATGTCATAAACAACCAATCACTTTTCAGTATAGCCACGAGTGAGCTAACATAAATTCACATATGCTGACTGCAGTCAGTGTTGCTTGACAAAATTTTCCAGTTTAGTCAGGTTATGATAAAACTATTCTTACCTCATCGTAAAATCCTGTATCTTTAAAACTAGAGCTAATTAAGCATTTTAAAAGCCATATTTGTTTTTTTTCCTGACTTTAATGAGCTAGAGAGTTGTATTTACATGTGTGAAGCCTTTTTTGTGTGTGTGTAATAGTGTAATTTTGATGCACCGGAGAGTGATTTTGGCCGGAGGCAGGAGTCGGAAACCGAAGAATCAAAATTTAAATTCCGTTAGGATACCGGATATGACATTTCATTTTCCCTTAATTTTTACCTTTACCATCATACATGTTGTTGAGTTTATGTAGAGGACTCACCGCGGTACCCAAAAGAGCGGCCATGATAGGTTTATAAATCTAACTCTATTAGTGAGTCCTAACAAAAATCTTTTAAAATATGTAAAAAAAAAAGGCGAGTGTTAAGAAAACTTTAATTACTTATATCCAAAACAAAGTGAGTTTTAACATATTTCTGTCATATGTAAAATGAATGTACTCAGTTACTGGAGAAAAGAAAATTTTGTTGAACCATCGAAGTCGGTCAATTCAGATAAGACATGAGATAAATAGCATTTTAGAAGATGTTATGGACAATAATGTAGGAAAATGGCTATGGCGAATGTAATTCATTTGAGTTCAATCAATGAAGGGGTGGTGAACAGATTCGGGTTGTGGGGACGAAAGGAAAATGTTGCAGAGAGGGTGGAGTGGAGGGATCGCTGACATGCAGTACCTGTGAATGATGCTGGCGTGGCCTATGCGTGGACGAGCGAGGATCACCTCTCTCAAGTGATTTCGTCGGTGAGAGAAAGATCACTTACCAATTTCCGGATTTATATTTCTAAGTTTCGCACCTCACAGATCACTCGTCCAGCACTCCTGCTAGTAATATATATATATATATATATATATATATATAATATTATATATATATATATAAGTATATATAATATAAGTATATTAAGTATATATATATATATGATATATATATATATAATAATATATAATATATTATACTATATATATATATATATATATTTTGATATAAAATATATATATATATATATTATATAATATATATTAAATGATATATACATAGTATATATATATATATCAAATCTTCATATATGCAAATATTTTCGTAAGGCGTTTCAAAAGAAAGGAAAAAAACACCTAGGTTGAAAGTTGCTTAATATAAATGATTATGAAGATAGATGGCTAGCATATTATAGCCTTATTCATCAAAATAAGTTTGTCTCATGGGTGAGGCGGAAGAAAATATTGATGAAGTCTACCCCCCTTTCTGGGTTCGCTTATATGGAGCGACGTATTATGTAATAATTAAATAATTATATGATATAAAATAAATTTAGATTTAAATCAGTTAAATATTTTAAAAGTAAAGCTGAAAAAAAAAAAGAAAAATTAGTTTATATTGTTGTTTTCAGGTTGAAAACATACAATCCTCATTGATAAAGCAATATTTATATTATATTTTATTATTATTATTATTATTATTATTATTATTATTATTATTATTATTATATTATTATTAATCTTATTGTTCTTATTAATGTATTATAATATTATTATTATATATTATTATTATATATTATTATATTTATAATGTTATTTTTATTATTATTTTAATCATAATAATAATAATAATAAAAAAGATGTAATAAGGATGATGATAATAATAATAATAATAATAATAATAATATATATATATAATAATATATATATTTAACTATTAAACTTAATATAATTATTAATTTTTTAAAATCAATTATTTAATATTAAATGAAATAAATAAATCTAAGTAGGTTATACTATTAAGATATAAGATTTATCAATATTAAGGATAATATTAAATTAACATATTCAATATTAATATTATTATTATATATTTTTCTCAATATATTACTATATCATTTTTATTATTATTATCTATTTTTATTTATATCATATTATTCATCATATATATTATTATATTATATATTAGTATTATATATTATAAAAAAAATATTACATATGTACAAATAATACTAACTATTCCTAATAATTAATTATAATAATTTTTATCAATTTTTTTTATTTAATACTATTATTATATTAGCTATTAATTATTTATTATATATGAACTATTATTTATATATTTATTAGTTTATTTTATCTATTATATCTATTATTATTATATTATTATTATTATAATTATTATATATATTATTATTGTTATTTTATTATTATTAATATTATTTCTTATTATTTTATATTTATTTTTTAATAATAATAATAATAATAATATAAATAATAATAATAATAATATAATAATAACATAAAGCTAATAATTAACTAATAATTAATAATTATAAACTAAAAAATATAATAGTAAATAATATTATTAAGCAACCTTTATTTTTAATAATTAATATTGAATAATAATATAATAATAATAATTAAAATGTAGAATAAAACTTTGTAGAGTGAGAATATAATACTAGCGATCAATAAGAGACCTTATTGTCATCAACTCCAACTACATGTTTAATAAATAATAAAATAATAGTTAATAATAAACTAATTAATAATAAGTGTATTTTCAATAAATTAATATATGATATAAAATTAGTGATATATATTAATATGACTTAAATATTGGTACATTCAAAGATGCATATTAATCCATTACTTTTGACACCTTTTAATTATTTACAGAAACCTTTAAAGCGAATTACCTCTTAAATATCATATAAATAATTAAGGGAATATAGTAACCTTTAATATTTTTGCAAACTCTTTGAATAATTAATCAAAATTTCAAAAGTGATATATTAATATTAATATTAATATCTTGCCTCTCATTACTCATGAGTATAAGATCACTTTAATATTTATCATTATTAATATTAATATTAATATTTCTATAATTACTTTCTTATAGTATCTAATACCAAAACTGTGGCCTCCTCTGTAATAAATTACTTTCAATGTTAATGGATTTTATGAAGATGGATATTCGGCATGGATTTAAGGTACTTTAGGTCTATTTTACTTCATTATATTAATTTATTTGTACCTTCATTGTTATTAATATATTATTAAGGATAATAATTATTATTATTACATAATAAATCATAAAAATAACAATAATTAATGTAATAATAATAATAAGTAATAATAATAATAATCATAATAATAATGGTAATAATTTCCAATACAACCAAAAAAGGAAAAAATAAAAATAAATAACTCCAATAAAATAAATAAGAATAAGATATAATAAGTTAATTAATAATAATAATAATAATAATAGAGCAATAATAAATATACATTCTCAATAACAATGAAGATATTTTATAAAGTGAGATGACAAAACAGTTCATATTAATTTGTCATATTAATTACTGACGTACGTTTAACATCATTCAAAGATCAGTATAATTTTTGCTATCACACCTGAAAGAAATTGATAACAGATTATACCAAACTATAAGTTTAAAAACAAACTGAAGTTTATGAAATATAATAGTTTTGTTATATTCACGTTTTTATGCTGGGCTTATTCTAGTAGTTAAATATATGCTATTTAACCAATAGATTTTTTAAACCATAAATATTTAAACAGGAAAAACTCACAATATGTTGGTTGGATTTTTTGCATAAGCCTAACAATATATATATAATAACATTTTGAAAATAGTTTATTTAAAGCTTTGCAAATCAGTTTGGTATCTAAACACGGGACTAAGATAAGGAGTGCGAGACTTCATCAATATTTTCTTCCGCCTCACCCATGAGACAAACTTATTTCGTGGATGAATAAGAGTAAAAAGAGGCGGGCGATTGTTCCCTATACGTGAAATAATTCCCGTCCATTCTTGTTTTCATTAATATTGCGCTTATAATGAGATGCTTTTCCTATTAAGTGTTTTTGACTTTGGTAATTATTTATATATTTATAAATATGCAACTATTCGGATACCTAATAATCTTTATTGTGTGTAACTGCTAATAATATTATAATCTTCGTATTAGATCACATTACGATAAAATATATTATAATAATTACATATTACTTTTATAATTACTAATTTATAAATGATAATAATAATATATTATGTAAATATAATATATTTATATATTATATAATAGATATAATTACTTAATATATATTAATTATATATATATATAATATATATATATTAATATTATATATACATAATTATTTATATTATATATATATATATACTATATATATATATATATTAATATATATTATATATTATAGCTATATAATACAATAAATAGTAGTATATAAATAATATTAATATATATATAATAAAGATATATTAATAATTAAAATTTAAATATAAGTTAATCTATATATATTATTAATATATATTAATTAATATATATATATATTAAATAAGTATCTATATTATTATATATATATATATATATCTACTATATATATATATATATAATATATATATATATTATGATATAATACTGTAGCAACACTTTATAATCCGATTTATATATTAAATTTTCATACTACGAGTGATTATAATCTGTTAGAGGTATAATCGCGAAACTTATAGTATATAAATATTTTTATATTTAATATAATTCCGAAATTGTATATAGTTAATGTAGATATCGTTTTCTTACTCACCCCGATATAACTCTAGTAATAATCTATAATATACTAGTTTGTAATAGAGTAAGGTTGATTCACTACGTGACATCTAGTAGTCCACGCATCAATATATTATATTATACTATATATGAGGTCACACGTTATTATTATACTCGTTAGCGCTATATATTAAGCATCATTCTTTTCTCATTGAGCTTGCGAATGTCGCACACGGAATGGTTGTCCTTATGAACATATGTATATATACATGCTACTGAATTTACTATACCTACTTATAACCACTCTACACCTACTTCATAATTATTACTTCTGGTACATAATATATCTCACTAAGTACAGTATACTATACCCATCAACTCCAGAATATATACTATAGTTCTAACCATAACCCTCATATTCATTAATTTAAAATTTATTAGATGCATGAGCTACAATATAATTTGAATATATATTATATAATATTATTATATACTCATAACCTCCGTTAACAGCTCCACATTACACATTAGATTATAAACCTATTATTGGTATACCTTATTGTAAACATATTAATATACTTTACATAAAAATGCAATGGTATGAATTTTCCATAATATGATATATCTATTTATATAATATAAATATATCTGAATTTGGTAATAGCTGAGATTAGCTTCAGTATTATGTTTACAACAAAATTATTCTTTTTCTACTACTAATAAATACTGATATATAGTTACATATCATTATATATTTTCTACAACCACCATTGATTGTATCAGACCAATATGTTTTAAAATCCTACTTTGTTGTTGACTCAATGAGTGAGGGGTAATTAAGTAGTTTTCTTAAAACACTCGACTCTTTTCTCTTATCCAATGTTCTTACCATTATTTTAAAAGATTTGTTGTCTTAGGATCCGTTCACTATAAATAGAGGTTAGACTTTGATAAACCTATCATGGCTCTGCTCTTTGTTGTCGACCTCTCAGGTGTCACCTCTGAAAAACCTTTCCAGATCCCTCTGTCTTCGAAGACGTCTGTCATCGTTCCAACTCCTCCCCTCGATTATGTTCCTCTGTCACTCCACCGCTTTCCCTCCAGCGAGTCCATCCTCTCTTTTGCTAGGCTTCGCCGAAGGTCTTTACTCAGTCCGTGCTCCAGTTTTTCAGACAGTCTCCCTCCACACTCTATTTGGTTACAGGCTGTCATCTCCTCCATTCTCCACTACGACATAAAGTTATGATGTGTTTAAACTGGATGTTAAAAATTAACTTCCAAGAGAGGAGGAACTACATGTACGCTTCAATCTTTCTTTAATAATATTTGTTCCTCCATAGAATCAATTCTCAAAGGATCTCTCCTTATAATTCTCCTCAACTGCTTATCCCTCGGATCTCGTCTGAGCATTTTAAGTTTATTTGCACCTCCTGTTGTTTACTATATCTCTCACACACCTCATTCTCCTCGTTCTGTCGGTTTCCGACTCCTCTTGCGCTTATCTTCGTTCCTCTATGACAGTATTCACATACGACAACTACATCTCTCTCAGCCCAGGGTTGCATTCCAAAAATTTACATCTAACTTACACACACTACAAAATAAGGTCCCGACATCCTCCATGTAGAATTGTACAATAACTCTCTAGCTCATCTAAAGTCTCAACTAGGACTAAAACAGTTTACAATATAATATATTTTTGAGTACTATTTCCCTTTACTCCTCCAACACGATGACGATTAATGACATGCTTCTACTGTTTATAACTTCGTTATAGCTATATCAGGGTTACATTATCTTAATCCAGATTAGAACGGATTTTTTTTTCGGTAAGTGAGCAAATAGTTTTACTTTTTCAATTACTTATCCCTTCCTGAGTCTAATCGCCTCACTCTTGACTTACCTCGTCCTCCCACAATTTACCAAAAAGTTTTTTATCATCTATCGCTCCATATACAAGCAACACTGACTGCATGTCAGCTATATGTGAATTCTATGTTTATGCTCACTCGTGGGCTATACTGAAAAATGGTCGTCGCAGTACAATCCTCATATTCTCAAGATTTAACGTCTCCTCCATTCATTTCTAGGCCACTTTCTATGAATTTCGTTCTCCTCTCGGTAGTGTTCTGTTTTAATGATTTTATTCACTATACAAAATATATATACTTAGGATAATCCTAGTAATTATTATATATAAGTATGATTCTCTATGGATTTCTAATATTTTTACAAGACCTAGCTTCCTCCTAGTTACTACTCGCTATGTTATTAGTGACAGCTATATATAGTATATATTACTTTATATTCTTGACAATTAAACCTATAGATATATATATATAATATAATATTCCGTAAATTTTACTTATATCATATAGCTTAATTGAAATCCTCTTCAGGATCCAATTTTAAGATAGTTCACATATAAAATACGTTCATATACTGAACAATCAAACTAGTAGTATTTAATACTATATATATATATAAATAGATAGTGATAACTTCCTATTTATGTTCTCCTCCCTAGTATCTATTATATACTTATATATTATGAACCATCCCCTCATCCCTACCTACTTTTTAATTTCATGTATATATTTGGTTAATAGATTGAGTGCTAAATTGTGCTTTTATTTTATATGCTTATATATATACTTAAATCATAATATATTTATAAAATAGTATACTTCTATAAGGTGTAATATTATCAAGTTCTCTATTTTCCGGGTACTATATAATATGTTTCACCCCGGATAGCTTCTTTCGCTAAAATATACTAAACTTTAATAATCTAATATATTATATATTAAGATACCCTATCAATACTCACTTTTTTGTATAAGTAATCCCAAGTATTATGAATAAATAATATATATACCTACGTCAATATTTATATATATATATTATTAATATATTATATATATATATATATATATATAATAATTAATATAATTTTGTGACTATACTCCTGTTATTATTAATATTTAGCTACCAGAAACCCAAAATTTATCGTGAATAATGTATATCATGATTGGTAAATGTAGAAGGAAGATTAAGCATATAAATGATATATATAGCTCTGAAAACATCACAGCTTTGAAGTGAGATTGTTATATTATATGAAAACATAAAAATCATTATTCAAATATAAAACTAAGATAAATATTTGATTGAATCGAAATTATTCCATCGAGACACTTTTCGTTCCGTAATTATATTATTTTATGTTTTTATTTATATTTTTATTTTTGAACTAATAGGTTCTCATTAAAAATCATTCGTAAAATGATTATGTAATAAAAAAATGCAGGTCAATTTTCCAGTGTATATTTATATGAAGCGACCGAAATAACTCTGATTTTCCATTGTATATGACATATATGGGTATGTAATAACCAAAGCAGGTCGATTTTTTAGTGTATATTTGTATGAAATAACTAAAGCAAGCCGATTTTCCATTGTATATGGGTATGTAATAACCAAAGTAGATCGATTTTTCAGTATATATATTTGTAAGGAATAACCAAAGCAGAGCGATTTTCCAGTGTATATTTGTATGAAATAATCAAAGCAGGTCGATATTCCTCAATTTATATGTGTGTAATGACTTGAAAAATACAATCATTTGATGCAGCTGATTTCTCACTAGGCTTTTATGAAATGTCTAAACACTTCTGAGCAGTGTTGCGGAACCGGAGTCGTGGAGTCACATGGATTTTGGGGTATATTTGTATGAAATAATCAAAGCAGGTCGATATTCCTCAATTTATATGTGTGTAATGACTTGAAAAATACAATCATTTGATGCAGCTGATTTCTCACTAGGCTTTTATGAAATGTCTAAACACTTCTGAGCAGTGTTGCGGAACCGGAGTCGTGGAGTCACATGGATTTTGGTGGAGCCGAAGCCGGAGCAGAAATATTTTTAGGAGCAGTAATTGCTCCAGGTTCCGGCAATTACCATTTTTATAGGTAATTATACATCCCAACACAAATTTTGCTAACATATATGAGATTTGTTTCTCATGGATTTTGTAGCGCTATATATATATATATATATATATATATATTATATATATATATATATAGTGGTTGTTAAGAAGAAGAAGTTATATATATATATATATATATATATATATATATAGTATATATATATATATATATATATATATATATATATATGGTGATATATTTCTGGCATTTCATAAAGGAAAAATCGCAATATTTCTTAGTATTTGTCCTATCAATATCAAATATTCAGAGCATACATAATTGGGCAAAGTACACATTTATTATTTAAATCGTGGGTTTGTATATCCAACCGATATACTGAAAAAAATATATATTTTTTTTATCTTTTTTTATTTGTTTTATTTTTTTTATTTTTTTTATTTTCTTTGGCAATTTTTTTTTCATGTGAGTAAAGGGAAAACTGAACGTGAAACGAAAAAATAAATATAATATTTGCATTCAGCGCTACTATATACATTAGAAGCAAGTATCGGAACATAGCAACAGTAAAGTAAAACCTTAAATTTTGTTGGTCTGTTTTCTTACTTTATTTTATTACTACAATATATATATATATATATATATATATCGTAAATTATTGTACATTATTATTGTATTACATATGTTATATATATATATAGTATATATATATATATATATATATATTATTATATATTATTATATATATATTATATATATATATATTATTATATACATATACCGTAAACATATATATATATATAATATATATATATATATTTTTTTTTATGTGTGTTTTTTTTAATTTTTTTTTATGTAATAATATATATATATATATATATATATATATATATATATATATATATATACGCATGTGTGTGTGTGTTCTTTTATATATATCATATATATTATATATTCTAAAACGTATTTAAGAGAGATATTATATATTGAAGAGATATATGTTATGTTATATTACATATACAGGTATAATATATTATGGGTTATATACGTACACATATGGTTACTGGTTATTGTTATTAGATACAAAGGTACAGCTATTATTATTGGCTGTATACATATTGGTTGGCACATTACATTATTACATATTATGCTATATATATAAAGATATATTATATATATTATTAGTATATATATTATTATTATATATGATATTATTATATTATTTATATATATATATATATATATATATATATATATGCAAGTGTGTGTGTGTTAGTAAGTATGTGTGTGTGTAATTTTTTTTATTTATATATATATTATTATATGAGTTGTTATATATATATATATATAGTATGTATATATATATATATATATATATATATATATTATTAAGGTATATATATTTACAAACAATTAATTTAGTTAAGGGACGTTGCGCGTAGTTCCTAATCCTTTGAGGGTAGTAATCATCATTTCTATGAATTTTTAGGTTTTAACACCTTCTGAATTTAATGCTCTTCGAATGGTGCTGGTTAATTAAACCTAAATATTTTATCTACAATATATCTAAATCGGCATTCACTTTGGATATGTCCAAATGAAAAATCACGATAACCTTTATTATTCATGCGATCAGCACGAAACTCTCGGAGCAAGTACTGTTGGGGAAGATACACATATTTTGGTTAAATAAATTTTTTTGTATGGAGAACGGATTTGCTTCTGTGCATGGAAAAATTTTCAAATTTTCAAAAGTTTCCCCATATGCAGCGGCAAACCCCTTGAGTTTACAAATCGTTTATCTAAACAAAAAATGTAAATCTTGCCTAGTAGTATATGATCTGAAAGTTTCGTATTGATTGAACAAAAAATAAAAAAATTATCATAAATATTTTTAGAAGCAAAAAAAAAATTTTTTTTTTTAATAAATAGAACAGGTGGCGTGTAACTTTTTTGATATTTACTCGATTGCAACGAAATTTTCACAGCTTGTGTACCTCTACAAGATATACATATTATTTTATTTAGACAAATTTTTCATATGTCCAACAGTTTTGCCATTGATCACGAGGAAACTTTTGAAAACTTTGAAATGTTTCATCAGGTATAATGAATCTATTGGGTACAAAAATTTTCTAAACAAAAATGTCTACCTTCCCAATTATATATGCGCTCCGTAAATTTCAAACTGATCGTATAAATAATAATTGAGTTTTCCTGGTTTTTTATTTTTGAGTCAGTTTAAATTTTTTTTAAATGATTGGTATCATGTGTAAATATTTTTATTATTCATCTTATAAAATGTGAAATTTTTTATAAACTTATAACAGGCCGATGATACACACATCTTTTATTTAGATAAGTTTTCTGTACGCCCAATGGTTTTGAGCAAGCTACAGGGAAAACTTTTTTTAAAATTTATTATGTTTCCTCCCATGAATTGAAGTGCAAAAGCAAGTTTGCATACAAAAAAATTGAGCCCCTTAACACACATGTGTATTCTTTCTAATTATACATGCTGGTGAAAGCCTGTAGATTAACGATATAATAAAAAGCAAGATTTTCTTTTTATTGCCAGTAAAAACAAGAAAAAAAGAAAATTCAAATAATTGATGGCATATAACTTTTTTGCTATTCATCTGAATAATTAAATTTTTACAACTTGTAAAAATTGGCGAGATACCCATTTTTCATTTATATAAATCTTGTTGTATACTAAAGTTCCAATACTAACGCTCCGTCAAGTGGGTCAACTCTCCTTTGACTATTTTACTCAAAAAAAAATCCTTTTACATTGAGTCAGTTATTTCGAGGTAAGTACAACAAAAAAATTCAACGCTCCTTTTATACTTTTCTTTTTTTGTTTTCAATTTGGTATACATTGAACTACATTTGATGTATGATTTAGTGCAAAAATTAAAAACTTTTGGTGTATTTCTGATAACTTTTAAATTTTATGGAGAAAAAAAAAGTTGAGATTTAGCAAAAAAATTAAAATAAAAAAAAATTCTCTATATATTGCTGCTATTTGTAAGTTGTTTCATAAAAATATATGCGTATGGCAAGTATTTCAGTGAAATCCGCTTGAAAAAATCTTTTGTAGTTCAGCAGAAATTCACTGTTAAAAATTGCTGATAAAAATGCTGATTCATGATATTTGGGAAGAAATTACAGAAATTCTAAACGCCTTTTTGCATATGTTATTAAAACAAATATTGTACAGAAATCTTTCCTCTTTAAAATGGTGTATAATTTATCCCAAAAAAATTACATTAGTGTTGCAACGCGCAACGTCCCCTTAAGGTCTCAGGGTAACCCTTCAACTGCAAAAACTCAGACTAAACTTCATGCCATTTTCAATAGTTTAAACCTTGTCTGTCTATGTCAAGTGAAAAATTCAGCAAAACTTTTGATTGTAATGGTTGTTAAAGATACTGTCCCATTTTAGAAAAAAAAGGAAGATTTAAAGAAACTGCGAAAAAATGACTTTGAAAATGGGAGCCTCTTCAGACAGATAAAAACATTTATAAAATGCTTCTAGAAGAAGTGGATAAAAATGCTTAAAGGGATGCTTTGTGGATTAAAAAATGTGGATGAAGATAAAAACAATATCACCAAAACATTAGCAATAAGATAAATCGCTACATTCTATTGAATAAATTCAACAACTTGCTGCTGATGTTTTCAAAAATTCGAAATCAGTAAAACGCAAGTAATTAGCATAGTTGCGGATAACACATCAGATATGATCAGTACATTTGAAAAATTAAATATAACAATAACAATGTTAAAACGAAGTAGTACTACTTGATTTTCAGAACGAACATAATAAAAGTATGAAAAGATTATGTTTCGATGACATTAACATTGATTACAGTCATGAGGAAATGAGTTCACACTTTACAATACTCTTGCAACAAATCTTATAAAAGAGCGAGAGAAGCACGTGCCCTAAAATTAATTTTATAAGTTTTAAAGCGTCAAGCTGGAATAGTGAGATACACCTGAAGTTTCTCTCCTCAACAGTCAATGGGAACAAATTGAATATCTTATTAATGTATTAGAAAATACAGGTGAGATTTTGGCAAATGACATAAAATTAAGGAAAGAGTGCTAGCTGAAAACAAAATATTTTTTCGACAATCTATGAAAATCCACAGCTCAGAACCTTCCTCAGAACTGAAGATCTGATATTAAAAGCTAAGAATGCTCTTTGTGAATTTAAAATGAATAACACTATCGAACAGGAATCCAGGTCTGGGTTAGATGGTTCACCAGGTCGGAGTTAGATAGTTCACCAGGTCGTAGTTAGATAGTTCACCAGTTTCAATAATTCTTTATTGTGGTATATTGTCAGATAAAGATGAAGAACCCAAAATTGATGGACAGCGGGACCAAATGGGGCACGCAGAAATGGAATTGAAAAATGACAATCAGCTATTTATTAAAAGACTTTCAATCAAAAATCCTCAGGAAAAAATACAGAGTAGAATTTCTTAATTAATTAATTAATTAATTAATAATTAATTAATTTATTATTAATTAATTGATTTACTATTAATTAATTAATTAATCAATTAATTTGCCGTTACCGTGGCTAAATCGGTAGAACGACAGAGTCGCATGGCAAGGGCCCGGGTTCGATCCCCCTTCCGGATCCCAAGTACCAAATACCAAGAGAAGTTCCCCTCCTAGAATAGGGTTATGCCCGAGAGGTACGAACTGCGAACTTTTTAATAATAATAAAAAAAAAGGTCATAACGGAAATTGACCTGAAATTGATATTAACAATTATGAAGGCAATTTATTATTAAAGTAATATAAGTTTTGCAACATGCTTACACAGTTACAATTTTTGCAACATGATGCCTACACAGT
The DNA here is from genome assembly GCA_015478945.1 of Trachelipus rathkii. Lineage (NCBI taxonomy): Eukaryota > Metazoa > Arthropoda > Malacostraca > Isopoda > Trachelipodidae > Trachelipus > Trachelipus rathkii. The sequence goes on along the minus strand of JABUQX010111987.1, from coordinate 22,408 downwards.
TAGAGTTTCGCAACAGGCTGTTTACAGTTACAATTTTGCAACATGATGCCTACACAGTTACAATTTTTGCAACATGATGCCCACACAGTTACAGTTTTGCAACATGCTACTTGCACAGCTGCAATTTTGCAACATGCTGCTTACACAGTTACAATTTTGCACCCACACTCAAATGCTAATCTCTTATTTCCGGATTTAAAATTAATAAAAACGATTTTAAGTACATCGTTACAAGCGGATTTTATTGATGCAGAATTATTTTTTAAGAAATAACTTCTTTGAATAAAATTATATTACATATGTTCATATAATTTCAAGAAGAATTTTTTAAAAATTAGGGAGAAAGTAAAATATAATTTATTTTATTTCTTTTAAAATTTTCTATAAAATATTTTCTAAATTTAAAATTGTAAGTCAAAACAAAGTTGTCACTAATATTTAGTATTTTTTTTAATGCCATAAAATTTTTATAACGACAATTAATAATATCATATGTAAATGGAGATTAAATAATAGCTTAATAGCCGAAGCCGGAGCTGGAGTCGGAGCCGGATCCGGAACCGGAAAACAGGAAATGAGTTGAAAGAATGTTATGGTATTCAGGTCGGTGCTGCTGTGCCGGAACCGGAGTCAGCAAAAGACTTTACCAGCTTCGCCTCTCTGATTCAGGTATTGGGGTTCACCTACTCTTAATTAAGAAAATTATCATTACTATTTCGTCATGGTTTGTCAACAAAATATTAATAAGATGAAGTCAGTAACAGAATAATAAAGATTTCGTGGGAGAGGAAAACAAAGTGCTTGACAAATAATAATAATAATAATAATAATAATAATAATAATAATAATAATAATAATAATAATAATAATAATAATAATAATAATAATAATAATAATAAAGAAGAAGAAGAAGAAGAAGAAGAAGAAGAATAATAATAATAATAATAATAATAATAATAATAATAATAATAAAGAAGAAGAAGAAGAAGAAGAAGAAGAAGAAGAAGAAGAAGAAGAAGAAGAAGAAGAAGAAGAAGAAGAAGAAGAAGAAGAAGAAGAAGAAGAAGAAGAAGAAGAAGAAGAAGAAGAAGAAGAAGAAGAAGAAGAAGAAGAAGAAGAAGAAGAAGAAGAAGAAGAAGAAGAAGAAGAAGAAGAAGAAGAACTAAAGCGTTGTGAAACGACTTTGATCTATGTTGTGAATACATGTAACAATCAAGCATTGCAAATTAGATCTATTGAAGATTGAAAAAGAGAATTTCATTAAGAAGAATTGATGTAATTTGTTCAGAAAGAAAATACCATAATAAGATGATACGAAATTATTTATTTGGAAATCCATAACACGAATATAAAGGCTAAATTTAAGGGTAATCACAAAGCTGAGGAAAGCTGAGGGAGATTTTATTGTTGAGGGACGAGGGTAATTATAAAGCTGAGTGCAATTCTAATGTTGAAGGTAATTTTAAAGATGAGGGTAATTCTTAGTCAAAGAGTATTTTTTACTGTTGATGGTAATTCTAAAATTGAGAGAAATTCTAAATCTAAGAGCAATCCTAAACCTGAGGGCTATTTTAAAGGCGATGGTAATTAAAAAGTTGAGAGCAATTCTAAAGCCAAGAGCTATTCTAAAGATGAGGCTATTTCTTATGATGCGAGTAATTCTTAGGGCTGAAAGCAATTATAAAGTAGACAGTAATTTTCAAGCGGAGGGTAATTCTAAAGCAGAGGTGAATTCTAAAGCTGAGAATAATTCTAAAGTTTATTGTAATCCTAAGGCTGAGTGTAATTTTAAGGCTCATGGTAATTCTAAAGATGAGAGTAATTCTAAAGATAAAAGAATTCTAAAGAGAAGAGTATTTCTAAGTATGAGAGTAACTCTAAAGTAGAGGGTAATTATAGAGCAGAGTGTAATTATAAAGTTAAGAGAAAATATAAAATTTACTTAATTCTGTGAGCTGTGTTGATGAGTGTAATGAAAAAGTTTAAAGAAATATATTTATCCTATTTTTTTAAACTATATATAATATTTATTATTATATATATAATATATATAATATATATATATTATATATATATAAGCTGTATATTAAATATTTTATATATAATAATATATATATATATATATATATATTATATATATATATAAGGTGTATTCGAATTCTTAAGCAGGTAATATTGTTGATACTATATTGCATTGTCAGAAAATAAATATTTGCTTCTGTAAACATGTAAAAAGAAAGCACTCAGAGACAAGACGCAAAATGCATAAAATAGAGAGAGATTGTATGTGTGTGGTATTGTGTGAGGGTGTGTGTGTTTTGCATTACATTGTGTGTGTGCGTGTACGTGTGTGTGTGTTCTTGTTGTTGTTATTGTTATTAAAGAACAGGGACCCAAATGTGAAAGGGAAAAACATACGTGTAGTCTTCTAGGAAAATAAAGATAAATACAAAATAGGTTATATAGTATATATATATATATTATATATAAGTATATAATATATATATATAATATATTATATATATATATATATATATATATATATATATATATATATATTTTTATATTTTTTTTTTTATATATATATAATATATATATATTAATATATATTCAGGGCGAATCCTTATTGGCCCGCTGCTTAGTAAGCGGCGCATGCTTAAGAGGAAAAAATAATTTTAAAAAAAATTTGAAATTTTCAGTATACTGTGGTTTTGAGAATAAAGGATGTCGATAATTATAATTCTTCTTCTAACGCTTCTATTAATAACAATCAATTCAAATTTATATAAAGCCAAACACGAAGCTTTTCAAAGGTACTCTGAGCGCTACCTTACTGAAAGTAGATAACATGGTTAAAACAGGTTCGCTAGCATGAAAGACTCAAAAGTATTATTTCCAGGTTATTTGTAACTAAAGTAAAGAGAAAAAGCATATTTTGATCCCAAAACTTCGATTCTGTGGTCAAGGCAGTAATTTTGTATATGAGCACATTTTTCATTAAATGAAAGAGTATTCTATATATTTTCAAAGTATTTTGCGGTAAACATAACAATTATATGATTCTATATTTTTATTTTCCAGATTCTTTGAGAATAGTATTGACATTATACTGTAAAACAGATTTGATTCTTATAAAGATTTTTAAATTTGAAATAAGAAAGGTTTGGATCAAATAAGAACATTGTAAAATTCAATAACATTTTACAAAAGGACAAGAAAGAGTGGGGGGACTGGAAAAAAAAAAGGGGACTAATACTCACTAGCATTGTGTGGTCAATTGGAAAAAATTGTTTTGCATAAATTTTGAAAAAATTCGTTGACATTTTATTATTTTTTCGTTGTAACATTTTTGTTACTTGAAAAGTAATAAGGAGGCAGAGTTTTTACCTTTAAGTGGAAGAAATCGTTACGATAGTATTCACTACTTGCTTATCAGATTGCAAATTATTAAGCTTTGTTTTTCAATTATATCAACTATATGTATATATATTTATTTATATATAATATATATATTATTATTATATATAATATAATACTATTTTATATAAGATCTTTTTTTATATAGTATCATATATATATATATATATATATATAAATATATATATATATATATATTAATATTATATATATAATATATATATAAATATAATATATATATTAATATTATATATTTAAATATATATATATAAATATATTAAATATATATATAATATATATATAATTATATATATATAAATATATATATATATTAATAAAATTTAACTCGATTCCTCATTATATAAATATACATATATATATATATTGCTTACTTTGAGCTGTCTCAGAAAAATAAAACTAATAATAATAATAATATAATAAAATAATAATAATAATTTTTAATAATAATAATAATAATAATAAAAATAATAAATAAAATAATAATAATAATAACTGCTTTTGACTTTTGAACAAAAATATTTTCGGCCTGGCCACTTCAGGCATCAACAGAGACGAGTTCTAGACTAATTTATCAATTGAAACGATGAAAACAAAATAAATGTTATTTAATTTAAAAAATAATAAATCTGATAATTTATTAAGTAACACTTTAAAGTTTTATAACTAACGTTAAATCTAAAATCCTAAGTCAAAAATTTAATAGTAGATAGATTAAGTGATTCTAAACTAGCCAAACACTAAAATGTTCAAAAAATTTCCATTTCATTATACTTGATAGATGTTGATAATTGGCTTGTGTTTTTTATTAAGAGGGACTCACAAGCCTCAATTCCAAAAAAAAGAAATTTCCTGCTCGAGTAAAGATATTGAAATAAGAAAAATGTCGAGATTGGGTTTAGGGTTCCCGTGATTCGTTTTTTTAATTGTCAAAGTACAAAGATCTTACTAGGCCTGTTTCTATGTTGTGAGACACGAAGTGTTTGAGAGAATTAGTAGTATACCCGATGTAAGAGCATTACAGCCCATCTTATAATTACATTAAATTGGTTATACCCCACATGATTCACATTCTCCTTTAGGATCCCACTAGTTACTTTCAAAATCATAGGAAGAAAGTTTCAATTTGGCTATAAGTAACATTCTAAGTTTATTCTCTAGGCGTTAGGTTCTTGAGCTTGACGAGAGTATTGCTCTTATACCCTAATCTCATTATTTTCATAATTAAAATGTAATCTATCGTTTGTGATCTGAAAAAAAGTCAAGTAAAGCTATCCCTATTATCTTCTGGTTTTATCTTCTAGAATTTTTCTTATTGTATTATTAGCATAGATTTCAAATTTAGATATGGGAAAGTTAATAATTAAACAAGATTCTGCCTTAATTCTTGAAAGCTCTGCGTCAAAAAGTTTCCAGTCAGCTCTAATGCGGTACGCTCTATGCAGTAAAGTTTTAATTAGTGCGATTTTATAA
>JABUQX010111987.1:0-12500 GCA_015478945.1 Trachelipus rathkii | reverse complement strand
AATTTTTTAAAAATATTGAGGGATTGGGATATCCCACGAGCGCAAAACACGTAAATATGATAATTTAAGAAATTTACAGAAATTTTAAGAACAGAACAGAAAGTTTGTTATATGTGAACGCCATTGGTATGAATAACGAGGATGAAAGATCGTTACAGAAACAGGTTTGCTTCATTACATATTCTCTAGTCGTAACAGCTTAATCTGACCTAACCTAACCTAGCCTAAACAACCGTGAGACCTAGCCTAGAAGAAAGGAAGGAAATAAAAGCAAACGCGCAATGAAGAGAAGCCTATTAAAAAGAATGAGGAGGCGCAACCTAAACTGTGAGCCAAGGCTGTCCCGTAAAGGCCTAACGCTAACAGTCACCTAACCTAAGAGGACCTAACCTAGCCTAGCTTAACCTTTAAAGGGTTATGTTAGGTATAGTCAATGGGGACGATCTCATATCTGTTATTTCTTGTTGTTGTTGTTGTTGTTGTTGTTGTTGTTGTTGGTTGTTATGTTGTTCGTTGTCTGTTGGGTTGCCTGTCCTTGTTGTTATGTGTTTGACGTTGTTTTTTTTTTCGTTGCTGTCATTGCTGTTGCTGCCTTGGCGTGTCTTTGATAAGAAATTCCGACAACACTAAGGTCAACATCGTATAAATGAATATGAAATTTAGCATATGTCATAAGTAAATCTGCCAATAAACAAAGAACCATTTTTACACACCAGCACATTACACACACCAGGCACAAACTCACACACACACACACACACACAAACTCACACACACGTACGTGGCCCTACACACACATACCCATAATATATATATATATAAATAATATAATATATATAGTATTAAATATATATATATATATATTATAGTAGTATAATATATTCATATATTATATATAGGTATATATTATATATATAATATATATATATATATAATTATATATAAATATATATATATATATATAATATATATATATATATATAGGATTATATATATTATAATTATTATAATAATATATAATATATATATTATATTATATATATATTATTTATATAGTGATATTATGATTATATATTATTAAAGCGGAAATTTACATGTTTTGTAGGACTACACCCCAATCAGGGTATGTATTAATCATGTTGCGGGATTCGTTGTCTAAGTAGATTGCTACACCTATGTGCGAGGCGAAGTATTTGCCAGCCCCACCCGGTACATTTACTTAACAAAGATTGTGATCGATTCTATAATTACCTTCACCTTATTATTGTAACAAGATGTCTAAGCGAACGCTTGCGGGTCCCTTGCTTTACCGCGCTCGAAGAGAGTAACAACAGCATCTCCCCGCATTTAAGGGACAGAGGTTTGAGAGACGCCGAAAGAAGTAATGGTGTTTCAGAAGAGCGAGATCCAAGGGAGGAGGAAAGAGAGAATGCCAAGAAAATCATTCAAAAAATATTAATTGGAATAATAAAAAAAAAAATAATTAAATAAATAATAAGTAAATAGAAGAGAAGATAAAATCCTTAATTGTGGATAGGAGCACCTGTGCTCAAATGGGGTAGTTAATTGCCTTTTTTTGTTGATGTTTTTGATTGATTAATAATTAAATTTAAAAACCTACAAATTACCTACTCGTTGTTTAACATCTACCCTTAAAACCAGTGTAAATACAGTAGTGTAGTGATATCATCAGGGGAGGATGTGCCTTCTGGCCATCTGCCCCCGTATATTTTTATTCTCATCATTTATAATACAAATTAAAAGAAATAATTGTTTATATGCTAATAAATCCATTTATTAAAATCAATCATTTATTCATATCTTATAACAATTATTAAAAACCATTTTTAATATCGCAAAAATTCATATCTATATAAATTGATGATATTTTATGTAACCGACTCCTCTTCGCGGCAAGGAATCGCCCCATCGACGATTTTGTCATCCTGAATCCTTTGATATAAGGTTCTTATTTGTGACCAGGGTTCATATTATTTGCAGCTGCTTAACTTAAACGCGATGTTAAAGTTATTATATGCCGATTGATTAACCTCGCATTATCCAATATATTCACCATTTTCAATATATGATGTCAACATATTCAAACAGTACCGATCGCGTAGTTAACTAAACAACCATTAACGATGATCTTCTTATTTCACAACACCTCCAATATTGATTTAATTATTTCTTACAGCCTCGAGTATCTCGGCTTAGAATTTTGGTAAACCCCGAGTGACATAAACCCCCCCTTCTAAGGGTGCATTCCTGCAATTATCATTGTTTAATTACTTGAAAATAATCACCGTCAAATTGGAGTGAAAATTTGTGAAAAATAACTGTGAAATTGAAACCTGTTCTAAATATAAATCAGTGTGTGTAAACTTAAACTATTGTTAAGCAAATTGTGATCAGTGTCGTGAATTAAACTGTGTATTAAAAACTTAATTGAAGAAACTCCATTAATTTGAAAAATTGAAACAAAAATATTCGTTGCACAAACGAACGAACAAAATTCTCCAAACGACGCCTAAAAATTAAAATGGTCTGTAAGAACCCATTGAACTTGCAAACGACCGTTGGAAATAGGCATCTCAAGTTTATAAACAAAACTCTCTTTGTTAAGTGAAAAGATGCCTGCTGCGAAGAAACTATCGCTTAAGACGAAGTCAAATAAGACTAAAGTTTCCCCCAATAAAGGAAAGGGGAGAAAAAAATCCAATTCCCCACCAACTGCTCTGTCGCCACGAGAGAGAGAGTCACCTTCCCTCTCTTCCTCCGATGCGGAGCAAGTTGAGTCGCCGAAAACTTCAAGATCAAAAACAACAACAAGACGACTCCGTGAATACCAGTCGCCTTCGAAACAGTTTGGTCATTTGACCTCCAGCCAACTCCCTCCTTTCAACCCATATGGTGTTATCAGCTGGTTGAGCGCTGTGAACGCAGTCTTCAAGTCGAACCAAACGACAACAACAACAAAGGCGGGAAACGCCTAGATCGGCTGTGCCCGCTGCCATCTGGGGCCAGTCGTAGAAATTTAAAGGCCAACCATAAAGTTGTCACCTTCAATCCTGAAGTAGTAGTAATAGCAGAAAATGAATTGAAAAATAATAAAAACAATGTTGCATCGAACTTTGAACATAATAAGGCAACAAATAACTCTATAGGAAATATAAATGAAAACAATACGGAAAATAATGAAAATAATAATAAAAATAATAATACTACTATTACTACTGATACTACTATTTATTTAATAAAAAATAAAAAATACTACTACTACTACCTACTACTATTACTATTTAATAAGAACATAATATCAATAATAATCATAATAATAATTAATAATAATAATTAAGTAATAATAATAAGTAATAATAATAAAATAATAATGAATTAATAATAATAATTAATAATAATAATAATAATAATTAATAAATAATAATAATAATAATAATAGTAATAATAATATTAATAATAATAAAAATAAATATAATAATAACAAATATAATAAAAGTGACATTGAAACCGTAAATGGAAAATGTGAAAACAATAATGATGATTGTGGTATCAAAAACTTGCATGCTAATTCTAATAAGAGTGTTAAAATCATACCACATAAATGTTCCGACAATATTCTGTACCCAAATATGAACCAAAATGAAAATGATTTAATAAATAAAATAAATATACAGAAACCGAAAAATTGTGTCAGACATGAAATTAAGGGTAAAGTACCATTAAATGATTTTTTAGGGCCTGTAAAATTACCGCATGCTAATTACACTTTTTTTAATGATATTTCATGCAATGTTACGCCAGGTACAAGCGTAGGTAAGGTTCATGAGGCAAGAATCTATCTTAGTCAGGTCGATGACAGTTACAAAGACGATGGATGCTTACGCATTAAAAAGATCTTTGACGAAGACCAGACCGGAAAGAAAGCTTGCGAGATGACTAATCTACAATTGTACCAGGTGTATGATATCTTAAATAATAGGGTTCTAATTGTTGACAGCGGCTCTATGTATAACATCTTGAAAGCCGATTCTGTTGCAAGGCGAAAGCCTATTCTCGGCCATATGTCGGCCGCCAATAACACTAAAATTAATATCTATGATGTAAAAACTATTAAATTTGACATTAATATGAGTAAAATTTATGAAGATGAGTTTTATATTGCTGACGTAGAGGTAAACATCTTAGGTGTGCCATTTCTTAAACGTTATAATTTAGGTATAAGCTTTCAAAATGACATTTTAATTGACCCCTCAACTAATAAAACTATAAATTTAGTTAGAAATAATGATTTTAAAAATAAATATGTGCATGAAATTTCCCGAGATCCTAAATCTCCCTCTGCAACCATTTCAACCTCTCCTAAGCATGTTCCTATCAGTGATATCTTTTATAATGATTTATTATTGGAATACAAAGAATTGTTTCTCAATCCTTATGTAACAGAAAATAATTACATAAAAATTAAACAAAATGAAAGATGGGGAGAGATCTTTGAAAAGTATAAAGGGCATTTGAAAACTCGGACATTAATAATTAAAAAAGAGGGTCAAAAAGGAAATTTAAACGTCGGAGGGACAGCACCAACGCCCCAAACCGCAAACCCAACTAATGCGTCATTTTTCTCCTTTCTCTTGTCACGACTTTTCCTCTTTTTCTTTTTTTTTTTTTTTTTTTTTCCAATTGTTTTTCTTGTTCTTTTTTATCTTTCTTTTTCTATTATTATTCTTAAGTTTTCTTCTTTCGTTTTTTTATAACTTTTATACTCCTATAAAGTACTAGTTAATATTCCGAGTTTATCAATAACCACCATCCAGCCACCCTCCTGTCATCCTTGATAACATTGATCTGTTTGATTATTTCTCGATTCAAGTTGGACATTTCGATGTATCTCCATTTTTGAATGTAAGACATAACATATATCATCACTGTTCTTCTTTATTCATCACTTGATTATCTAATCTGAATATTTCTTATATACGTTATCTTATTAACAAAGTTCTCTCCCACATTAATAAAGACTTTACTTAGATTCATTCGAAACTATGAATATAATACTCTCACGACAATACCTTTCTATACAGCCTTTAAACTATGATAATTTATAACTTGTTTATACTATTATAATCTCAAAGTTCGTCTAACCTCTTTAACTTAACGAGTAATAATAGTCAACTGACCATATGCATATCAATGAGACTAAACCTTTCACACTTGTCATGGCATATTCTCTAACATACAATGTATATTTAATTCTTATTAAATATTTTTTATTTTAACAATTAATTTTATATACAACTCTTCTGTTTTAATTATTCATACTGTAACTATCAACGAATTCTATAACGCTAACGTAATTTAAGTGTTTCCATTGATCATCAATAAAAGCTTACAGTTATTTCCTGTTTTCTTTTCTTTAATAATTTTTTTCTCTACTCGTTCGTCTTCCTGGTCTTCTTGCTCTCTTAACTCCCGTTCTCGCCTTTCCGTTAACCATTGTAACTAATTGAAAATAAATGTCAACAACTGACAAACCTATCACATACTTACACTCACCAATAATACTTTGTTTAACATTTAATATCAAGTTCCACAAACTTAAACACAGTAAAGTTACTAACATTGCATGCAAAAATTCTTATTTTCTTCTTTTTTTCTCATTCTTATCTCTAACATTATTTAACGTTAACCTTACACTGACACAGTAGTTTTAATACATTTAGCAAAAAGTTTCATTTTCTACAACAATGTTACGTTATATTATCATTCCTGATCAACGTAATTTATATTTGTCTCTAATACGTTTTAATATTTAGTATGATTTTTACCACATCATCAATTAATGCTGAACACTAATTTCTTTTCGTAATACATGAACTAAGAAATAATGGTACAAAGAGACAAAACCTAAACATCATACTTTTAAACAACTGGAAAAAATCTGTTAATTCTACATTAACAAAGTCCATTATACTCTATAAATCCAGTAAAGTTATACTAACATTGCATTGCATAATAACACGTAACCTATTCTTACATTTTTCAAGCATATCATATCTCTAATTTATTAACGTTAATCTTACACTGGACACTTATATTTACATGTATCATTTATAGCTAAATATTTTATTCACAACATTGGCTTAATTATGACTATTCTGATCAAACGAATTATTACTCTAAAACGTAATATTAGTGTTTTCCACATTTCAATAAGTTCCTATATCATGGCTTCTTTCGTTAACCATGGAACTTTAAGAATATTAATTTTGTACAATAGATCACTCCGTTATTTAATTCCCTATCTTACACATCGAATAAACTGTTTAACATTAACAAAGTTCCACACTAACACCAGTAAAGTAAACTAACATTGCATGCAAAACGTAAACCTATCTTACTTTTTCCAAGCATATCTCTACATATTAACGTTAACCTTATTCCACTGACACAGTAACATTTAACTAAAATTTATCTCAACATTGGTTAATTATCATACTGATCAACGAATATACTCTAACATAATAGGGTTTCCACATCAATAAAGCTAACACAGCGTAACATGAACTAAAAATAATGTACAAAGGACAAACCTAAACCCAACTTAACACACGAAATAAACTGTACATTAACAAAGTTCCACACTTAACACCAGTAAAGTAACTAACATTGCATGCAAAACGTAACCTATTCATACTTTTTTCAAGCATATCTCTAACATATTAACGTTAATCTTACAAAACACAGTAACATTTAGCAAAAAATGTATTTTAACAATTCCGATTATCATACAGACCAACGACTATATGCCAACGTGAACAAAGTTTTTACATTTTAGATAATATTATAACAAAATGTTCATAACCTTACCTAAATATCATAATCCCCAGCAAATAATTTCAACATAAACAAATTTTTATCAAACATAACATTAAAAATTAAGTTAATTTGATAAAAATATCATAAAGGAAGTGTAATAGTTACCGAATTTAAAACAATTAAATTCAGTAAAATCTAAATCAAACCACCCACCCTTCCCCTCCCTGCCCCTCCCTACCCATCCCTTCCATGACCTTTTGATCTTTCGATCTAATGATTCAGGTCACATATCGAGTACCATTTCGGATAAACATAGTACAAAAATAAGTTCTTTATATACTAACCAACGAATATATGCTAACGTAACATTTTTTCACATTAATAAAGCTCACATAGCATTACCCAGGAACTCAAAAGAATATAATGTACAATGAGAAACCTAATAACACACCTTACGCCCGAATAAAAATGGCACAATAGAAAAGTTTCCACAGTTGACCAACACCTCAAAGTACCTAGCCACAGCGTACAAACGTAACCTATTCAACTTTTTTCAAGTAATTCTAACATATCAATGTTAATTTTACATAACACGATTGATTTACGTCGCGCATTTCGAGTATCATTTCGGATAAACATAGCACAAATGAGTTCTTTTATATACTAACCATCGAATATACTCTACAAAGTTTTTCACATTATTAAAGCTAACATAGCAACATATGAACTAAGAAAAATAATGTGCAAACTACAAATCTAACACAAACTTAAGCACAGAATAACTTGTTACTTAACAAAGTTCCACACTTAACCACCTAAAAAGTAACTACATTGCATACAAAACGTAACCTATTCCATCTTTTTCCAAGCCCATCTCAAAGACATTAACGTTATTAATACATTAAATCACAAAATATTTAACAAAAGAATTTATATCAATCGTGTCTAAATTATCATACAGACCAAGATAACTGTAAACATGAACAAAGTTTTATCCAAAATAACACAAAATAAGTTCTTTATCATTATACTAACCATCGTCAATAATTGATCTCCGTCTATCTTTCTATCTGCAATCTTCTCATTGATTTCTTTTCCGACCTTTCTATAACTGCCACAGTAGAGGGCCATGTTTTGTGCATTTTTCCTCCTGTCTTTGTCTCTCGTTCTTCCTTCTTGTGTGTTTTTTTTCTTCTTGTTTTTTACATTCTTATTTCATTGTTATTATAAAATTTTGTTTGGCAACATAAATGTTTCTTCATCTTTTGTTCATTCCTGATATTTCTAACTCTCCATCTAAGAAATATCTTATTCAATTTACTAACGTATCTAAACCTAATCACTTACCATTATCCTACAGTATCCGAAATAACACATTTACTATACTCATTTAAACGGAGACATCCTCCCTTTCTACGCTTCTGGTACACTTTAATCTCCCATATTTCAGTTTGGTAGTTCCATGTAGCTTTATGAGTAAATCTTATCAGTTTTTATTTCGATAAATTGTAGTTTTAAACGTTATTTCTCCTTAACACTTCTTGACAAAACGTCTGTTTTTTAAATACCTATTCCACACTTTTTCTCAAGTTCATCTCCTATTTTTAACTAATTTTTTAATTTTACTTTTTTTTCTTTTGTTTTCTATATTAACATTTCCGTCAAATTATATTTTTAAAAATTTTTAGGTGCCCATATAACCTGTCTAATCATCTCTATTTTCTGATCAAAAGAATTATTAATTGCCTTGTGGCGATCATCTATTTGTTTCTTTTCGTTTTTTTTTTAATCTTTTTTTTCTACTTCCGATTCTCCGTTGGATATCTTCTCTTCGGTCTTTAAACAAATTTTTTTAATATCATATATTCTAATTCTTCGTAATATCTATTTAACCAAAAAATTAAAAAAAATTCATCATTAACCTCGTCTCTAAATTAATATTCATAATATCTTCCCAGCCGTAATTAAATTGCAAATAATCTTCCCTATATAACAATTTTTTCATTATCCCAACATAACAAAAATTAATAAAAACAAAATTTTATTCTTTTTATCTTTCTATTCGTTTTTTTTATTTTCGTTCTTCTGTTTATCCTTTCTCATCTTTTTTCTTTTTGTCTTTCTTTTTCTCCTTCTCTTTTTTTTTCTTAGTGTTTTTTCTTTTATTCTTTTTCCCTTCCTTTCTCTCTTTCTCCGGACATAATCTATATATATATATCAAATTCAGTTCTATTTGAATAATAAATTATCACAAGTTTATTTTTTTTTACAACGTTAATTTAGTTTACTGTATTAATTCATGGTTATACAGATGATGTTTTAGTATATATCTATTTTTGTTAGTCTTAATTCAGTTTTTTTTATATAATCATTAGGTAAATCCAAATAACCACCCATTTTTTCTTCTCATCCAGGTGGCCTGTTTAGTCCCTCTCTACAAGCAGCTATCCTCTTCTAATACACACCTGATCCACATTCCACTAAATACTACAAATTTTTAACGATGGGGAAATCTGAATTCAGATGATATCCACTCACCACAGATGTGATTAGCAGGAATAGCTATAGAAAATAAATTCGCTATAAATAAAATATAAACAAAAGAGTTCACTTAAAGTTAAAGGGCAAAGGTTTTGGGTACAAGAAGATCTAAGAAATATAAAAATCATCTATAGCTTTGTTTAAACTGGGATCTTACCCATCAGGAAACAGAAAGAAAACTATTGTGACTACTAATAGGAAATACAAAGTAAAAGAGTAAATGATAACTCAGAAAGAGATTCGCTTGGAGAAGGGAAAAGGTAGTTAGAGACGAATCTGTTAATACATTACGAGAAACAAATTGAATTGTTAAAAGTGTGGGAGGGTACTATTATCTAACACATTTGTTTTGAGGTTCTTTAACGCTCCTTTCAAGTAGGTCTTTCCCTGTCTTATATTCCACTTTCCTGTGAATTTATTGTAAATGTAGGAAGGGGAATGTGAAAATGAGAAGCGATAACCTTTTGCTTCACAAATAGTTATAAAGCTTCTCATCTTCTTCGTCTCCAAAGGTCACCAATTCTAAAGCGGAAATTTACATGTGTAGGGACGGTCATATGTGTAAACATTCGCATAATGAATAATATTTACATAAGAGAGTATCTATCTATATATCTCTCTTATTTTATTTAGCAGCCCACCCGTGTACATATCTTAACAAAGATTGGTGATCGATTCTTATAAACATTCTTATAAACCTTCCCTTGTAACAAAGCTAAGCGACGCGCCCGCGAAATAAACAACAGCATCTCCCGGATTTAGGCGGCGAGAGATTTAGCATGCCAGAATCAATATCAAATATTATTGTCTGAGAATCCTGAGCATGCAGCAAAATGCTACCTAAATGGGGAGTTAGCTTATGTCGATAATCCATCGAAGGAGGATTGAGCTATCTCCATCTTCTCCCGTATGCTATCCCATCATTAGTAAATAACATAATTAAAAGACTAATTATGAGATCGATCAATAATCCATTATTAAAATCATCACTCTATTCATATCTAAGAAGAACAATAAAACCAATTAATTGCAAAATCCATAAATATAGTATATACTGATGTGTAACGACTCCTCTTGAGCAGGGAATGCATCGAAGATTTGTCTGACAATCCTTTAGACTATATTACAGCCTTAACCATCGTTACTTGACAAGGGTCATATTATTTGCGCTTTAATTAACGAGTGTTAAAGTTATTATATGCCGATTATTACCCATCTATCGATATTTCACCATTCAATTTATGTTGATTGTCACTATTCAAGTACCATTCTTGCATAGTTTATAAAAACCATTATACGACCAGATCTCCCTCATAGTTTCCACACACCTCTGAAAACATGATTATCTTTATTACTTATCATGCCATCAAGTATCTCGGGCATTCGCTATATATATTTTAAATATTCATAATATATATATATATAGTTATAAATAAGTAGCTAACATAGTATGATTTACATATTAACTAATATATCATAATCTCTCACGTAGGATGCTGGTATGCCGTTGGGGTGGGTTTTGGCGCTAAAGTATGTATCTCTTCATATCGCGAGCAACAGGGTAATTTGATAAAGCGTCTTTATTTTGCATCGTAGCCAACCAAAAAACATGACTAGAATCTGTTCCTGTAGCCCTCAGAAACTTATGAACAAAGGCTTTTAACTGTTTTTGGTTCTATTATAATTATGTATTTGACAGTTACATGTACAATAATAAAATCTAACTAAAGGCCGATTCAAATATAGTAATACCAATCACATTGTCGATTTTTAGTAATTTAAGGTTATTTCGTATATCTTGAAGCGATACATCTCTTTAGATCATATTACATCAATTGTTACTGTGCAACATCTCTATTACGTTATATAGTCGTAAGTACTATATATATTATACTCTCTCTCTCTCTCTCTCTCTCTCTCTCATATATATATATAAGTAGTATATAATATTATATATATATATTATATAAGATAATATAAATATTTTACTATTAATAGTATAACATCATTTGACATGAATAAACGTAGACATTTTCAAAATTCTTTTTAAGTGAGGTGTATAATAAATATATTATATATATATATTATTATATATATATATTAGAGACGAGAGACGAGAGAGAAGAGGACTGAGATAGAGAGAGAGAGCAGAAGAGAGAGAATCCTCTTGAATGTAAAATACATTTTACATAAAAGTATTTATCTTATGTTGCTCACTAAATCTTTTGACAGCCAATAGTAAAACCTGAAGAGTGAATTATTCCTCTATACAATAAATAAATAACATAAATATTTACATAAATAATTCTTGCATAAACCTTTGTAACAAAAGAAATAAATCTAAGCAATATAATGAAATGCCTCAATCTTTCGTTTCTGTTTGACTCTTCAAAAGCCAATAATATGCTATTATCGCTCCATTCTAGTGACGTATATATAAATATATAGTTTATATCACTATATATATATACCTTTATATATAAGCCATAATCTTATACAAAAAAATTTGAAAACTTTAATGTTATTACATTTCTATTAAAATCTTAATTAATACTATGTCCTTGATTCAATAGAATTTAAAATATATTATATCACTTAGTATATACTCCTACATTATAGAGTATAACTATCCTCCCTCCAACATAAATTATAGGCGTATATACGTATATATATAATCTTACTTTAAATACAAACTTTATATGCTCGAATGAGTTTCTATAATTAACCCTAAATAGTATACCTAGAGTAATAATATTATGACTATTATAAGTGCACTACACACATAAAGATTGCGTGATATATTAATAAAGATACTAAAACATTTTATTTGTAAGAATAATCTGTTATATGCTTAAGCTGAGAAAAAAAGGGGAGAAGTTCAAAGGTGTGTATCTGAGCCAAAGTTGTGATACGTTTGTCACCTAGCCTAACCTAACTTAAAGCAATCCCTAACCAACTTAACCTAAATTATACCTAACCTAAGATTATACGCATTGTCAACCACTTATACATTATGTCAATATTAGCCCGTATATATTAATATATATATTATATATATGATATATATTATATAATATATATATAATTATATAATGATATTATATAGGTATATATATTAATAA
>JABUQX010111986.1:0-18296 GCA_015478945.1 Trachelipus rathkii | reverse complement strand
ATCACGATTTTAATCGCATTGGAAGCACAGCAAAAATGATCATATCGCTCATTAAATACTTTTCATCATGGAGACCAAAAAAGCCCCCTTTGGGGCTCCGCCCCAAACTGTCTGGGATGCATAAACCTCGAAGGCGTCTTCCAGACCCTTAAATTCGGGCCGTCTTGCATCCGACCTCAAAATAACCCTAGGTTTTGACGTTAAAATCAAACAGTCAAAATCTATATTGAAAAATGATGAAATTTCCCCAAGTCACGCTGCGACCGATGACTGAATTCCTAAAACCTATCCTCAACCTATATTTCCAGATCTTGCCTCTCGACGTTGCAGGTCTGCTCATGCGAGTGCCGAGGCAAAATCCCCCAATAATCCTCCGGAGTTGGAGAGTCGATCTGACACTGAATAATGAAACAACAACCTGCGTCTCATGAGAAAAACCACCCATTTAGTCAAAGGCTAGAGAAGAAGAATGCTAAAAAAGGACAAAACTTTAACGTATAGACGCCAGATTTACCACGACAAACTCTCCGGCTTCCTTTACCTTTTCGTTTGGGCTTCCGCCTACTTTTCCGGGATTCCGTTACTTCTTCCGTGTCAAAACGTTAAAAAAGTAAGCCAAATTGTAAAAAATGGGCTAACACATAATAACGATAATTAAAATAAAGATCTGACCAAAAAAAGCGCAACAAGTGAACGGAATTAGGCGCGACCTGCTGCAGTTTGACTGAGAGCGCTATACTAGCTTATATATATACTCATATAATTATATATAGTTTCACCTATATATTATATATATAATATATATATATATATAGGTATATATTATAATAAGTATATTAACTATACCCCTACTATGTTATTTATAGGTGAATCAGTATATGCCATAATACTAATATATATATATTATGGTATACAGAGGCGACCTCCTACTTTTACTCGGGAACCCCTGTTCGGGGCTTAAGCACGAGGAGCGATTCATCTTTCGAACTTATAGAAAATGATTGATGCTCTCTACGAAATTTCATAAACAGTACGATAAAATTCTCCTATTTTGTTTCCGAAACCATTAACTAGCTTCATATTCGAGGAAGAAATTAATCATTACATAAAAACAAAAATAATTATTTAAAAATTCTAAACCTTAATATAATACCCATCGCCATTGAATAATGCATTTTCAATCAATTATTATAAATCCTAGGTGACTAATACGCGGTCTTCCTCGAAATTATCCCTTGATTTCAAACTCCTGCATTGCTGAAAGGAGTATATTTATTTTTAAGACAGTGATGCTGTAAACTATATCCTATTTACCGCTAACATATTCCGTTGAACTATTCTAATTTTTTTTTCCTCACCTATTCTTATTTTAATTGGATGATCTTGTGAGTACATCCGAGTAAACTTCATATTTTTCCTTGTTACGATATATATAGAATATATATACTAAACACTCAGTTTTGCTTCTTTATAGATAAAAGAATTCCTAAAAGAATAATTAATCCTTTTAATCCAATTGGATGGAAGTTTCTATTGTCTTGAAATATTTAGAGTTTGCACTCCTTCTCTAAATACCCGTTATACAATAATATACAAAATAAATAATTACATTTATATTCAATCAGAAGGAAACAAATTTAACTAAAATTACAATAAACAAATATAAAGAAATATGAGAGTAATTAATTATTACTTTGATAATCTCTATACCTTAATAAAATTAACGAATAGATTATAATTGAAGGTTCACATATAAGTGTTAATAATTAAAATAAGTGACAGTTTCATCAATTCCGAATAATTAATAACCGATTAATAATGAACCATAATATTTAATTAAATAAGATAAATATACGTAAAACTATTAGAGTACACACACGAAATAAATCAAATAACAGTATACATCTATATTCTCATATTTTAAATTAAACGAACAACTTGCTTAATACAATATCAAAATATCTATTTGCATAATTTTTTCTTTAATTATGAAGAACTTGCTTGAAATGTCTGTAAAAAAACCCACATTTTTCTATTATACTAATGTTTGCTATTTACAAATTCTGTTAATATAATATATATATAGTAGTCATCATAATATTTCTTACTTACCCGTTTTAGTAAGTTTTTTAACTCTATAACCCTTATATTTCCTACCACCTTCTTGCACTTGTTCTATATATATTTTTATTATAAAACTATAATTATATTAAGTAGTACGGTATTATTATATTATATATATTTATTATACAATAACACAAACTTCATAAGGTATATTATATATCTAAAAATACGGTTTTCTATCTTCATTACTTACTGTAACAATCCCCAATATACATATTCTTTCTTGTCTATGCCAATGTACTTAGGTCCTTATCAGCTTAGCTCATACTATACTATGAGGTAATTCTAATAAGTAGTTATTAGCAACAAATTTATAAATATATAGCAAAATTTTAATTTTCTTTAATACACTGAGATACAGTATAGAAGTATGAGCATACTCCTTATGCTATATCATAGTTAGTGCTACTACCATACTTGTAACTACGCGCTATATACTATAATATATATACAATCATATAGAAATATGATATATTATTTAATTGTCTTTCATGTTAAAACTTCAAGTTCGAAGACGTTAATGGTACACAGATAGCTTAGTCACGATATACAGTATATATACAATGGAAAAGTATACCACTGCCCTGTATCGTGACACCTCGTCCCCGTTCAATACTATAAAACCAAAATATATTATATATACTATATTGTATTTTATATAGTACTCATATATTATAATATATATATAATATATAAATATATAATATATAAGATATAATATAGTATAATAATTAAAATATATATATATATAATAATAATATATATATTAGTAATATAATATATATACTAAATTTACAGCCTATTTTTATTTTTCGTTATATTATTTATATTTTTAACATAATAAAAGAACATAAATAATTCTAACTACAAAAAGTAAGTTTATTAAAAATAAATAAAAAAAATAATAATTCGGGGAAGTTAGCAACGCTTCATCTTTACAGCAGTTGCCCCATACCACTCGGACAGACAAAGCAGAGGACAAACTGCATTCGAATCATGGAGCGCTATTAGTTATTTATAGCAATATTTTAACGTTTTAGGTGTTTTTTACTGTACAAAGTGGTATTAATAGGTTCCCACGCGTTGATAGGCATTTCTATAAATATTATTAAATCTTACTTGTATGAGTTCGTTAGTATTTTAATAGAATATAATAATATCAATCAGGTTAATCGATCCTCACTCTATCTATATCTATTAACTATATATATATATAATAAATATAATAATAAGACTAATATATATATAATATATTAATATAATATAATTAATATATATATATATATATATATCATATAATATATAATAATATATATATAATATTAATTTATTACTATAATTAATATTAATAATATATTATATTATTAATATATAATATAGTATTAAGATATAATATTAATATTAATATATACTTAATATTAAAATAAAATTAAGTATATATAATTAATATTATTAGATTGAATGGATTACCGATGTCAAATTGACTGTTTGCGGTATGCGGGTATGCGGATCATTAAAATATGATTAGGATGCGGATGCGTATGCGGATTCGGATTTTACTTAGAAGTTATGTAATTAAAAAATTTATATTATATATATATATATATATATATAATAGTAAAATATATCAATATATTACTATAATTAATATATATATATATATATATATATATATATATATATTAAATATTATATTATATATATATTCATACCTATATACTTAAACCCTGGTCATCTTCTGACCTTAATCATGGATTTTCATATAATATATACATAATACTAATAATATATTAAATATAAATTAAGGTCATATAAGAGATAATAAATAAACATACATTAAAATGCATACATATGTATGTTTCTCTTATTTGTTCATGTAAATTGTACACAGATGAAAAAGATATATTAATTATCAATATATTAAAATACATTAATATGTATATATATATATGTTTATGTAAATTGTACACAGATAAAAAGATATATGATATATATTCATTATTTATCACATAATAAACATTATATACCTCTAATAATATAAATACTTAATTGAACTAATCTAAATGTAATTATATTTATTATGAGTACAGAGGATAATTTAAGCATAAATAAGATAATGGATGAATATAAAAGTGAGGATAATAAATGAATTAATATTATTTATAAATAGAACGAATAATAATATATTTAAAATAACTCTCAAAGATAGTATGTTATGAAGTTATATGATTATTCTAAGTAAGTCCCTAGTATATAATGTATGTTCCCCATCTATATAAAGAATATAATTTACTATACCATACCTAATAAGCATATATAATTGAGAATATAGAAATAATACTAATATTAAAGCGTAATAACCGAGTATATTTTATATGAATATCCTTACATCTTTACATCCGCCTCTCAGTTCGAGTTACGAGTCCAGAGTCTAGTGTGTGCCAACCTCCGGTCGCACATCTTGTTACATCACAAAAACACGCATCTCAATCACCATCCTAAACTAAGACATACATCCATGCAACCGTCATTCTAAGCGTGATTTGAAACTCCTCCCCAATAGGAATCACATCATACTAAGTGCGACTCTCTCCACCTCTTGCCGCGGCCAACAATTTCTCCAATACTTCTCGAGTGCGCTCTCGGTCTCACCTCAACCACCTTACCAGCTATGGCAATTCTCTCTCCCTGCATCCTCTCCAGGTGTCCCCACCATCTTAGTCTGCTGCGTCCACTTTATTCATCATGGTTTCACACCCACGCTCTTCCTCACTGTCTCGTTTCTCACTCTGTATCTTCTCGTCTTTCCAATCAACTGTTCTCAACACATCATCTCCGCTTCTGAATTCTACTTCCTCTATCACCTGTTCAGCTCCATTCTCCGCCCATAACACTAGTAATCGAAACGTCAACACTCCCTCGTATATTATATTGCTCTCTCTTTCCCTCTTTGTACATATATTTATTATCTTTCAAGAATTGGGATAAAGTATACTGCTTCTTAATACAGTCACTGCCATCTGTCAATCAAATCCTACTCGTAATTCCTATATAGATATACTTTATTGCACACACCCCTTCTCTTCCAAATGTGGATAACTATAATTTATTTATACTTTATAACATTTTTATCTCTCTACCGTCTACTCAATCCCTTATACAAAACTTCCTCCTCCTCCTCCCTGACTTCACTACTCTATATATATTCTGTTTCTCTCTCTCTCTTTCAATCCTGTGTCTCTCAACTTTTCTGCGAAAACACAGCGCCAATTTGCTATCAATAACCGTTACCATCTCACACTCATAACACGTCCAAAATCATCTCCCGCATATACCAATGATTGTCTCCGTCAATCTCGTTATATCTCTCTTATGTACACCATGCATAGACATGTCCAATACAGCACATATGGTGCTTATAAAAAGTACACATAGTACCCCACAATCATTCTGCAGAAAATTTAACTAGCTTTAATCTCCCATACCCCACCAACCAATATTTTTACTATCACATGTTACTTACCTTACCAGTTATGCCTAGATCACGTATGTACTCTTACTACCATATTATAACAAGTCAGTGTCCAACTATAATCCCTTCTCCAGAACTTCTCCCAACAGCTTCTCGTCGGGCTACAGAAGTCAAATGCTTCTTCAAGTCTATGAACCGGCGAAATAGTAGATGAACCTTCTTATGTATTCCATGCTTTTACCTGCATCATTCTTAATAGCTAGAGAACAATTAAACTGTATAATACTGGTCTACCACACCTCTGTACGCCTTCCATACTGCTCTTTCACACCAATCTGAAGCTCTTTATTTTTGATTTTTAATTTATCCTTATCTATAATAATACTTTCATAAAAGGATTGAGGGAGTGAAAAAGATAAGATATAATCCACGAATTCAAAAGAATTCTGAACGATACCCACTTGACTCTAAATAAATATTGTTAACTTATTGACCTCATCCAACCCAACACGCACTACTACTCTATCCACCAAACACTCTGATTTCACGGAAATCCTCTTATATCAAGGCTATGTCAGCTCTCTCTCGCTTGCCCATCCATTCAGCAAAACATTCAATATTTTTTGAGTCCCACTCCCTGTTCACCAGGAGTTTCCGTTCTTCATTTCCTTCTTTAACGCTCTCTTCAACATTCCACAACGCCATACGTAATTATTACCTCACTACATTTCTATCCTCCACGTTTCTCTCCTCCATCTCTGCTTCTCTCTCTCTCCCCTCCCTCTTCCAACTGCACTTGGGACTATCAACTACTAACTATAACAAAGTACTCTATGCTCACCTCTTTTCCGTTTCTTCCATGCGAAGGAAACAGAAGTTTATGCGAAAGGTTAAAGGTCTGTAAAAGCGTATTACCAATGTTTACTCCATTTGTCTTTGATATCTACTACTCTATTTTCTTCGTCCTCTATACGTCTGCCAATCTAAAAATCTTCTTCTTTCTTTACATATCATCCACAGTTCCTTTGCTAGGCTTCCAGCCACCGATCCTTGCCTCCTCTTCACCCTCCGCTGTCATTGCTTGCTCCACGTACACGCTCTAGATCTATAACTATATATATATATATTATATATAATATATATATAATATATATATAATATACTATATACTATATATATTATATAGATATATATATAAATATATATTAGTTTCTAATAATACTAATTATAAAATAATATATATATATAAAAAGTTAGATACTTTAATAGATACGTATTAATATTAAGTACTAGAATTACCTATCTCACCCGTACTTTATAATAAGTATTAGAACATATAAGGTAGTTACTTAATAAGTATTATACTATAAATATTATAGTGTATACCTATATTATATTCACTAATTAGTAATAATGAGAAGTATATTATATAATAAGATAAAATATTATTAATGTAAATAATATATATATCTTTCTGTTGTTATATTATTGTTATATATATATAATATAACAACATTGTGTACTATATTAAACAAAAACATTGTGTACCAACTTATATGTAAGTTATGATTTATAGTAGATAGTATGAGTATACTAATATAATAGAGAGAGGCAAAAGTACTAAGATATTAAATTTAAATTGCCTTTTAGCGGAGATTATTTATATGAAGTGATAAGAAAATTTACTGGCAAAGATATTCTTATTACTCTAGTAACTAGTATATATAGTATGATAATTTATAATAAATAACTCAATACATATTAATAAATATATATACTATATATATATATAATTACATATAATATATATTATATATTAGATATATATATATTATAATAGATAAAATAATTATAAACTATATATAAAAACGAATATCGAAATCAAATTACAATTATCCCATAAACCCATTAATGAGCCGCGCTATGTCATTTTATATGCATTTTAACAAATGTAGAAAACATCCTCAACAACATCCTCATTTCAAAGAGGATTGCGGATGCGGATGTGCTGTTAGTTGAGGATGCGATACATGCGGGATGCGAGAATTCTGGAATGCGATGCTCAATTTAGCGGTGCGGATTTCCGCAAAAAGGCGGTAATGCTGGATGCGAATGTCATGTCTCATCACTATAATATATATAATATATATGATAATATATATATATTAATATATATATATATTATATATATATATATATTATTAATTATATTATATTAAATATCATTAAATTTTATAATATAATTATAAAGTATAAAATATTTTTAATAATTTTATATTTTAATTTAATATTTTAAAATATTATTTTTAATAAAATATTTTTTTTTTTTTTATTAGTATTTATATAAAATTTGTTATCTTTAATATTTATGGCATTAATATAACTATTATAGATAATATATATTATATAATTAATTAAATATATATAGAATATATATATATATATATATAATACATATATATATATATTATATAAATTAATTTTTTTAATCAATATTATTTTTTTTTAATTTTATATAATTAATAATAATAATTAATATAAAAAATTAGTTTTAATATATGATATTTAAATTTATAATAATATATAATATATATTATAATATGTAGCGTGTGTGTGTCTGTGCTGGTGTGTGTACAATATACCTAATGTGTGATGTGTGTAGTGTGGTAAGGGAGCATTACGCTCCCCTTGCACTAATACTGATTTGTGTTGCATCCCACTATATATGAAGTAGTTATGCCTTAAAAAACTCAATGGAAAAATCCATTTGCTGTGTATGATATGTCATGTAGATGTTTAAATCCCATGTAAAAATATATTCAAATTTTTTTATGGGCCAATCACAGCCAAAGGGGACTTGAATACACGTGACCTATATGATTGTCTAAACCTGGTAGGGAACCCGTCAGGAGCAGTCTCAAGTCTTATTCGAAGAATTCGTCGAAGCGTTTCCGGCTTAGCTCACTGCAACAAGAAAGTCCACCATCAACTCCCGGGAAATTAAAACACTGCCTGTCAGGGCTCTGCTCCTGCGAAATTAGCAAACACGCTGTCTGAGAGGGAACCAAAGCTGTTACCAAATACACTTCGTCCAAGTAAATGATTAATTAACTATTGAACTGCAGCTTTATTAAAAGCCGGCTAAAATATGAAGAATATTGTTTTATTTCCATAATAATTAACTAAAGCATTTAAGGAATTGATTGCAAGCTGTGTCTATTACATTCAATTTATTAATGTCGCCTAATAAATTTTAAAAAAAGAAACGCCCTTTAATTTCTAAATTCTTTGTTTGAGCTGGTTTCTAGCTCTACAAGTTTGGTGATCTACCAGAGTGACCGAATTTAAATCCCATATACCTTCATAAGTGAATCAGATAGACTAAAACAATTTAAATAATTGAAAGGAGAAAAAAAAAAGTGACTGAAAATATGAGAAAAGCTTATTCAAATAAAGAAAAGAAAAAAAAAATAAAAATAATAAGCCAACACGAAGATCTTAACTTGAACAGAGAAGAAATAGAGGAATACTTCAAATACTTCAAAAAAAAAAAAAAAAAAAAAATACTATAACGAATCAAAAAGGAAAAAAAAAGGGAAAACCTTCACAAAGGACACTCTCCCCCCCCCCCCCCGCGAACAGCAAGCTAAAAAAAATATGTACGAAGACAATGTATCTCTCCTCTTTTTTTTTTATTTTTTTGTTCTGCGTCCCCACAAGAAACTTTCCCTCATTGTCTCGGAAGCACAAGAGAAACAGCTCGCTATCTCTACTCCCACTATGAAAAGAACAATGAAATTCTCCA
The DNA here is from genome assembly GCA_015478945.1 of Trachelipus rathkii. NCBI lineage: Eukaryota > Metazoa > Arthropoda > Malacostraca > Isopoda > Trachelipodidae > Trachelipus > Trachelipus rathkii. The sequence goes on along the minus strand of JABUQX010111986.1, from coordinate 8,895 downwards.
GTCTTACGTTAATAATAGATAATGAATTAAATATAAATTATTAAAAATGAAAGTAATAATGAAATAAATAATAATCATGAAATTAATAACTGAAATAATAATAGCAAATGACGAGAGAGAGTAGAATAATAATAATAATATAATTATAAAACAATAATTAAAAAATATATTTATTTTACTAATAAAACCGTAGATTTATTTCACGTGAAATTCTTGTAAAAGAACAGCATGTTACTTAATTAAAGTTCATGTATATAGGAACGAATTCTGGTTTGGATTATACTAATCGTGATTAAAATGCCATACGATTTTACACAGAAGAGTCATTTTTAGTCTAATAAATCAATAATTAAAACAGTACAACTTTGCAAGTTTTCAAGTACAAAAAGTTGAAGAGAAAGTTTTCCAAAGTTCTAAATTTTAGGAGATAGGAAAAAAGAATATGATGATTAATTTATTACATTTATTAATAACTGAAATATAAAGATTTTGATATTTAAGAAAAATTACGATAGCATCTTGTTTCGCATGAATTTCTACCTAAAATATAGAGCGATGTTTAAATCAATATTAGATTGCAACTTTAAATGAAAAAATAAAAGGATATTCGAAGCAATTTATGAAAAATCCTAAAACTATCTTCACAGAGAAACGCGAGAACAAAAAAAACATCAAAGAAGATAAGACAAAGCTTATAACGAAAAGTTCAAGCGTACTATCGTTACAGCCTCTCCGCTGTAAGAGAAATTTGCGACACTTCATTCCTTATACATGACAAAACGACCCTGAAGTATAGGATGGATTCCGGTCGATGTCTGAGTCATTTTGACCACAGCGTCCAGGAACCCGCGAGCTTTTTGAGCCCAAATTTTTACCGGTGTTTTGACCTTTGGCTTGGACCTGGGCCCCCGCAGAACCCTAGAATTTTGAGCCTTGACCTTTTTTTGGCCTTTACCATAGTTCCTGACCTTTGCTTGACGTTTATCTTCTAGGTCATATTTTAGCCCACGGTATTTTTACGTCTAACCCTAATTTTGGCCACCGTAATTTTTGGCAAACCCTTAATTTTGGCAGCCCTAATTTTGAACCTAATATAGCACCCTTCGAAGAAAGAGGGTGCGCCAAACGAAGTACATTAGCGGACCATTGTACGTATTGCCCCCATACTTTACGCCCCCTAATTTTTTCGTCCATGGGTTATTTTTATGCCCCGTAATTTCGATGGGTCATTTTGCCTACACGGGTGATTTTTGATGTGTCTTTTAGGGGCATGCCCTTTGTGTTATGTATACATAGTAGAACATTGTAGTTTAATCTTGTCGGTCGATTCCGCCCGCGTGAACCTTGGTCAAATCCTCGGCCCGCAGTGCGTTCCCGCCCGTCGCGTCCACACGCCGGCGCATGGCAGCCTGACGAGGCGCATTAGTTCTAGCCGAATTTTCCTGCCCGTTCGCAGTGAAGGCCCCGCATGTCTATGTTCAGCGTTCCGCCCGAACGTGCCTCCACCAGCTTACCGATCTGCAGCTACACGCTAAACATCCGCCCACTGACTACCTAGCACAACCAGACCTTACCTACACCGTTACCTTGATATAGTAGTATCATAGCTTATAGTATAGTTACTTATATATATCTATTACTATACTATAATAATTATAGAGTAGAATAGTGTAAGTTATATGGTGTGACTATGATTAACCTACTATATATAATTTATAATATATATATGTGTTTATAGTATATATGATGAGTATGATAGAGAAATTGAGGCCATATTAGATACAATGTCTATGGTTAAAATAAGAAGGCTATATAAATTTTAAACTAGATAAAATATATATAATAATTGTAGATATATATAATAATGTACAATTAGTACACTTAGTAGGTGTATTAATAGATATATAATAATATGATTATTATTAGATATATTTATATATACTAGTATATATAGTCACATGAAATCATTATTGATAAAAGATATATATTATATATATATACTATAATATGCAGTATCCTTACAAATTTAGTGACAGCAAAGTTAAATGTATATTATATAATATAATATATATATATATATATATAATTTATTTTCATTATTATATAATATAATATATTATATATTTAGATATATATATATATATATATAATATTATATATATATAATATATTATATTATATATATATATTATATATAAATAATGAAAATATATAGATATATATATATATATAATATATATATATTATAATATATATAATATATAGTTATATATTTATATAAGGATATTAAAGATATAGGTAAAAATGATAATAAATAATATATACTAGAAAAGTACGATATATATATAGAGCGTAAGTTTAATATATAAAGTACTAATTATATATATATCCCATGTATCTGTAAGAGCGTTAGAGGTAATTGCGCATCCTTAGGCTCGTCCTCTTGACATCTAGCGCCCCGCCTCCAATAATAGCATTAACGATCCCATATTTCAAAGTAGTAATTTTTATTATTGCTTTTTTTATAGTCTCTTTAATTAGGAGAAAATTAATTAGCTCTTGGAGAAACAACACGAAACCTTTCAGATATGAATTTAAAAAAATTATCTACTCTGGCAAATGTTTACTGTTAAATATATAAAAAGAATACAAATTTTAGTGCCTATGTAAATAACCTAATCTCATTTGAGAAAAACAAATAAATACCTTTGCCAAGGATGCTAGGTGAGAGAAGAGGAAAACCATTATTTCGATGTCTATAATGTTTACGTATAGGTAAAATTAATTCAGCTTTGTGAGAAACACCACGACCGACTTTGTACAGCTGAAGATAAAAGGATTGTACATTCTAAACAGTGTTTTCTTTAAGATATAAATAGCTTTTTTTATTATAGGAAAATTTTATTTATCTTAATCTCATTTGAGAAAAACAAATAAAAACCCTTGGGCAAGATGGATGACTTCATAGTTTATAAGGAAACACATGTTTAGGGTCTATTTAATTAGGTAAAAATTTTTCCAGAGTACCGATTTTTTTTTACTCAAAAGTATCGTGTTGCAATGAGATATGAAAGGAGTAGTTTGATTTCATATACGCTGTTAACATTTATAATAAATATAAGAAAAGGAATTAAAACCATTTTTATGGCCTATTGTAATTAACCGTACCAACTTTCGAGCGAAAAACAAATGAATATCTCAATACTGTTATCGCAGATAGATAGAGAATCCAAGTAAAAGATTGTAAAGTTTAAAGACCTCTTTGACAGAAGAAGATGAATCCTATAAAGAGTGTAACTATTATTTGTAAATTATTAAAAAATACTTTTCAGCTAGTGATGAAACACAGTATAAGGCATAAGTCGAAGCATATCCATAATTATGCAGAGTTTTAAAAACCCCATGCTTCGAAAGCTCTGCAAAACACTCTCCCCCAAGGGGTGTTACTGCAACCTGGCGGCCCGCCCACTAGTTCCCTCATGTAAGTTTGAAAAAAAAAACGATCAAGAATAGACTATTACAACATATATACAAAAATTAATTCAATCTTCATATGTGAATAAAATGTTATAGCAATCAAAAAAAAACAACACTTATTTGGTGAGTTCTTAGACCTCACTAAAATAATATATACAACGATTAGAATATATAGTATAAGGAAGAAATATATAACAATAATAATATATACATTATATATTTAGATATAATCATATATAATCAGAATATATAATAATTTATTATTTTTATATATAGTATATTAAGGGCTAATCAATAATAGTCAATAATAAAAAATAACTAACGATAATACTAATAGTATGATGTAGGACTACTACATAAATAGAGGTATATATATATAGTATAGGACGTATTTATACCATTATAACCCTATACGTATTAAGTAGGGGTATATAATATATAATAGATAATAATATATATAGGCGCTATATAATAATAATATATCTTTACATATATTAAAAGTAACATTAATAAAATAAATAATAAAAACTTGTTGAGTAATCCTTTTTGTCTTTCCCCGAGCCTTATATATATATATATATTATATATATATATATATATTATATGAGTTAATATTCTATTTCTATATCAGATGAGACCCTTCTCATAGTAATAGTATATATATATAAAAGTAACATATTATATACAAAATAAATAAATAAAAAAATATATAAGTTATTTTACCTATAAACTTACCCTACGTTATCTATATACGTTATATATCACCCCAGGTATATATATATATAATATTATATATATATATAGAGCCCTATATATATATATACTATATATTAATTGAACTTAATAGCCTACTTGTGAATGCACACTATGACAGTATACATGAATCAACATTGCCTTCAACTTGGAAATTTATATTATATATAATATATACCTGTAGTAGAGTTGACTTAATAATATTACTTTAACTTTTACATTTTAGAATCTTTGTTTTTTTTAGTTAAGATATAAATTAATTAGCTAAATATACCACCCTTATAAAAATTAAACTATTATTACTATTATTATATATATATATACTATTATTGTATATACTAATTAATTATATTTATATGTTACATACCTATAGTATATAGTAGTACTGTATATAATTCTAATATAATATATATATATTATATTTAATTAAATTATAATGTATATATATGTTACTATATATATATTATATATATATATATTTATATATAATAATATTATTTTTATATTTTTTATTATTTAAAGATGTACTTATACTAAAACTTAGTATGGAACTTAAGTACTTGTCAATTAACTTATGTACATTTTTAGAATCTTGCTAAAATAATATCCACCCTTTAAGTAGTATATATATTATAAGTATATATATAATAATATAAATATAAATATTATATATAAATATATATATAAAAAAAATTAAAATCAAAAAATAAGTATATATTTATTTATATTTTGCATTATGCTGTTATGAACAGTGTTTCTCGAAACGTTGAAAAATAATTTTCATTTCTCTCAAGATAATAGCCCCTGCATTTTCACAAATATATGGGATACAGTTATCTTTTATATATATATATATATATATAATATAGTATATATAATATATATAATAATATGTACCTACTATTATATACTCATAGTTTTTCTATAGATATATTCATTATATATATATATATATATTAGCCTATAGTGATATATATATATATAGAACTATTACTTTAGTTATATATATAACACAGCTAAACAACTTGGGATAGATTAATAGTAAGAGAATGCTATAATATAGGTAATGAGTTTTATAGCAGTTATATTATAAGCAAATGATAGAAGATATTTATAAACACAAAATAATATATATACTATATCTATATATATATATATAGTGTAATAAATAGATATATATATACTATAGGTTAATTAGGGTATGGTATATATATAGGATATATATATAATAGTAACATGTAATTATAAAAAATTAGTAAATAAAAAGTTTTAGATATATAGTATATATATTAGGAAATTAATATTTATTTATGCTTTACATCCATCACTATGGTATATAGTATGAATATGCTCTTACTAATTACGAGAAAATATAAACTCACTATATATACATCTAAAATATGATAAGGAATTATAAATATTATTTATAGATAATTTGACCTTATAAATATTACTTTTAAACTTATTTCATTATGAGCTCCATAAAGCGGATTTATTCCACCTTATAATACAGTTATATAGTATTAGTTATAATATATATATATAATTTGAAATTAATAATATTACTTTAACTTTTACATTTTAGAATCTTGCTAAAATAATACACACCCACTATTAAAAATATATATTATATTCATTATAATATATACTTAGTAGATTACAACAAAATGTAGAGAGATATAGATATAATTATATATAATATGTAAAATAAATAGAATAATTATATAGAAATATTTATAGAATTATATAAGAGTCTAATATTGAATGATTTGCATTTAGATTATAAATGTTACTTTAATTATATGATATATTTTAATATTCATACTACCTACTAGAAGTAAATATATATATAAATAAAATATATATTAGTATAATATATATATATATAATATATATATCATCGAAAAATATATTGAATTTGAGATATTTCGATTAATATTCATTTTTTATTATAAAATGTAATTTAAAATTTAATATTAAATTTTAAAATAAGATTTAAATTAAATTGTATTTGATACTTTTTAAGCTATTTAATTTCATAGCAGCGTAAATATTATAATTAATATCCCTATATAATAGGTAATATATAATAATAGATAAATAATAATAATAATAATATATATATATAATATTATTTTTTTTTATTTTTTTTTTTATTTTTTTTTTTTTTTTTTTTATTATTATTAAATGTTAATTTAATATATATCTGAAACTCTTTCTTTGAATTCAAATGATTTTCTTTTAAAATATAAATATTAACGATGATGAATCATACACTGAAACGCAATTTAAAAATATATTCTTTTTATTGATCAAATTAACATCATTTTTAGAATTTTCTATAAAAAAAATAAAATCATTGAGTACGAATTTCTCGCTGAGAAATAACATTAACGAGTATATGCAAAGAGAGCGCTTTTTAGTAATCCATGAAAAATATTAAAACTAGGTATCATAAGAGCTCACAAATAAGTTAAGAAAAGGATTGCATGTAAAAACAAATAATGTTTTCTTTATTAAATTTTATTTAATTTACACATAATAGATGGTTATATTTTCTCATTACTATGAAAATAATCCCTATATTTTTTACGCTTCTGAGTGTCATTTCTTTTACGACTTTTTACTAGCTCTACGTTCAATTGCACATCCTTTTGTATCATTCCTGAAGAGGACACATAGCTGTCGCCTCCTCGTCTACTTTTTCTTGTTATTGGTACGTGATATGTATGTTAACTATTTTTTGGTCTTGCCTTGACTGACCTTGTCCTTTTTCTTCTCTTCAAAGCCCTGACCAGTCATTTTTTTTCCTAGTAACTTTGCCGCATATCATCATTGAGCGGTTCTCGACCATCTAGTAAACCAGTCTAGCGTTTCAAAGAAGCTTTGCATCCTTTACCGGGGCTCATATTCGGCCAGAGTTTCCCTATATATTACCAGCCTTTACAGCTTTTTTCCCTATATAGCTTCCGCTACGCTTCCTTCAAAAGAGGCACTGCACCTCTCAAGAGCCGGCAAAAAATCCAGATACGCCATACCTCGCTTGTAATCTTGAGCCACGAAGTTACACTCTCAACCTTCAATGTTCACAACGAGAGGTTTTCTTATTTAGTATCTAAACCTTTGCATGAGTTACTAAGAAGAGGATGAGTATTGAATGACGTGTATAAATAACAGAAACATGCCTACGTTAAATAGGTGTAAACATCCTCTCAAGTTTGATCTACAGCCATTCGCTCCAAGTATATAGTCGAGTAATCATCTTTTCCGCCGTGACGTGAGCATTCGTTTTCTCCCATATTAAATGCCTCTGCTGTATAATCGGAAGGCTCTTCACCTCCACATCTTTAATGTATATTCGTATGGAGCTAATTTACGGTATTTACTTAGAGAAGGTAATCAACGATTCTAGCGAAGCATTACCCTCTACGTTTAGTCAATGTGGTCTCGTAAGCAGTAAGAGCTGTCTATAAACCGGTTACCTACATCGTGGGGAAACAAACACTGATAAACGTCGCTAGACCCGACGTATGAGGGCATGTATCCGGATAAGGGAAACAAAATGTATACTATGTCAGATATACGGCGGTCTGCGTCTCATTATATTTGATGCATCTTGCAACATGTTAAGGGTTAATATTCTTCCTATCTGAATATTAACCCCATTCGAGAACTTTATTAGCGGATGTCGTGAGCATAGTATAGTCCAGTTTTCACCAAACTTTTACGAATATGTTTCTTTGCCATTGTGATCGCTCGAGAAAAACATGTCACGGTCTCGCAGGGTTAACACTTGCTTTTGATCTTAAAGATAGTATTACTTTATCTTCATTGGTACGCATTCTTCAGTTTTGTTATAGCAAATCCTTACACATAATACTAACATCAAAGAGGTCGTTTAAAATACTGAAAATACAGGTACTGAATTAAAATAAGCTTTTCGCAGAGTAAATTCTTCAATTGAAGTATTCTTTGGAGCAAATGTAGCGTATTTCCTTTTGGCAATTGTATCCGTTCAGAAAACGGGTACCTTTCCACTGTAATATAGTTTCAACACATTCATACACTTCTGTACACCTTCATTCCAGAATAGCATTCGATGGTAAATTTTCTAGATCCCGTATTTATATCATTTCACATACCACTTCATACTCTGTCGTCAATGTAAACACTGGTTAACTTAGTTCAGTGTGAAATCAGCGAGCATATATCAGGATGTAAATCCATGGATGCTTAAGATGGTAGAGTTAAATAAAAGTGATGCTAACCTCTCCATGATTTATAATAATACTGATTAATGATCTTAACTCATAATTGCTTTTATATATAAGTATTAAACTTAGCAGGATATCCCTTCCATTTCACCAGATACTGTTATTTCATTATTACATTTTTTTACCTAATATTTTTTCAATTTTATATTCGTAAGTTAACCTTGACTGTTGTATTTCCTGTTTATAGAACCCTCCTTTTATTTTTCACCATCTAAATCCTCCAGATAATATAGCTTTAAACTGTCACGGCTGAGTGTTCGGATATTGTGAACTTTAAAACTTCCGTAGTCCAACCGGCTTCATAGCCCTTTCTGAATCTTTCTGCTGATCGAGATACTCTTACATAATCGTTTACCTTTATTCCTGAATTATCTTTTATTTTGTTTCTTTT
>JABUQX010111985.1:17500-26286 GCA_015478945.1 Trachelipus rathkii | reverse complement strand
TATTATTATTATTATTATTACTTCTTTTCATCATTTTATTTTTATTATTTGAAATATTATATTTATATATAACTAATTTTATATAATTTTCAGTTTTTTTTATATATATATATATATATTATTACTGCAATATTACACGAAAAACCCTTCCCCCGAATTGGGGGTATTGTATGTACATACAATTCTGAAATAGCAGTTTTTATTTTTATTTTCTCAAGACGGAAAGAGATTCGTTTATATCACTGGAACAGAAAATTTTCAATCAAAAACAATAGTTATCTCACCGGGAACAAAAAAGTTATTGAGTTTTTACTATATTTATACCAGGAACAAAATAGTTAATTTTTTTTTTATCATATTTTCGCACTGCCAATATTTTTTTCCATCATTTATAAGTTAACTTTTTTTGTATTTGTGCTGTGGCTTTGCTTTCTTCCTTCATTCTTCCCTCTCCTAATTCTTATCTTCTCCTCTCTTCACAATTTCTTTTCTCTTGCTTCATTCTCCTGCCCTCGTCATGGTTGAGACGAATTCCACTCCTTCCCCTACTCACACGCATGTTCGTCTTCCGCCCTTCTATTCGCACCACCCTGAGCTATGGTTCTCTATCGTTGACGGTATTTTGCGCACCGTCGGTGATGAACAGACAAGATACGGTATTGTCTTGTCTTTCTTGCCCGAAGATGTCTCGCTCCGTATCAGAGACTCCATTCCCACCTTATCTTCTTCTGACACTCCCTACACTGCTCTTCGAGATCTTTTGGTCTCTCGTATGGCTCCTACTCAGGAAGCAAAGTATGAGGAGTTGCTACGTGGCACCTCGCTAGGAGATCAGAAGCCTTCTGATCTCCTGGTGCAGATGCTGTCCTTGTTAAGTGGTCCTCCCACCCCCCAGGAATCAGGCTTCATCCGCACACTTTTTGTACAGAAACTGCCTCATGACGTCCAATATTTTCTGGCGTCTATGGACCCGAAGCTTTCTCTTCAGGAGGTAGCAGAGAGGGCAGATGGTCTCCTGCGCCGTTTCAACTCCAATGCCCCCGCTATTTCTGCTATTTCTGCCCCTGTGACTGTCTCCTCTTCTTCTGCAGCTCAGGCATTTCCCCTTCCTTCTACCTCTTTGCCTCCCCTGTCTTCTTCTCCTTATACTTTTTCTTCCCCCACCCCTGCGGTTTCTTCGGTTCCCTCTTCCGCTGCTGCTGCTTCTTCTTCTTACCCGGTGTACCCGCCCCATCCCTCGTACCCTTGGTCCATCTCCAGCGCCTCTCACGACCCCTGTTCCTCCCGATTTTCGGGTATAGAGGCTCGTCTTTCTACTTTGGAACATGGCATGGCAGACATCAAGGCGGAGCTGATGTCCATCTCCGCCATGCTGCGGTCTCCAAGGGACTCTCGTTCCCACAACCGCTCCTCTTCAGGTCGTCGCTTCTCCGACCGTTCTCCCACCCCAGGCCCTCAGCAATATCCAAATGGGTATTGTTTTTATCACTACCGGTTTGGCCTGAAAGCGAAAAGGTGCAACCAACCCTGCACTTTTTCGGGAAACCCTCTAGCCAGCGGTTCATAAAGGCGGTGGATACAGCTGGCCACCCCTCTGTTTGTTCTTCCTCTCCGCCTTCTTCGTCTCAGGATGTCCTGCGCCTTTTCGACAGGTCCACAAACCTCTTCTATCTTATCGATACCGGAGCCTCGTATTCTTTGCTACCTCGAGATGCTACCCAGAAGTCCGCTGTTCCTCTTCCTGACCGGGCTCTTTACGCTGCAAATGGTAGTACCATCCCTGTCTATGGTGAGCGTTTGTGCACCTTAGACCTCTCTCCGCCGTCAATTTCCCTGGGTATTTGTGGTTGCTGATGTGACCCAACCCATTTTGGGAGCTGATTTTCTGTCACATTTCGACCTTATGGTCGATCTAAGAAACAGGAGATTGGTTGACGGTTGTACGTCTCTGTCTTCTGCAGGTACCGTAGTTTCTTCTGCTCTTAAAGGCATCTCTGCGGTTGCTCCTTCTTCTGGTCCCCCCTTCTTCACCATCCTGCAGAAGGATTTTCCGGCGCTGTTGAACCCCTGTTCTTCTTCTTCTCCTGTTCAACATTCTGTGCGCCATCATATAGAGACTACTGGCTCTCCCACTTTCGCTCGTGCTCGGCGTCTGCCTCCTGACAAGCTCAAGGCAGCCAAAGCGGAGTTCGAGCACATGCTCGAACTTGGTATCGTCCGCCCTTCCAAGAGTTCATGGTCCTCCCCCTCCACATGGTGCCTAAAGGTGCTTCTGATTGGAGGCCTGTGGGAGATTTTAGGGCTCTGAACGCTTGCACAATACCAGACCGTTATCCGGTCCCGCACATCCAGTCTTTCACCTCTAATCTGGCCGGTAAGACCATCTTTTCACATTTGGATCTTGTCAGGGCTTACCACCAGATCCCAGTCGCACTAGAGGACATACCGAAGACGGCCATCATCACCCCTTTTGGCCTTTTTGAATATACCAGAATGCCGTTTGGTTTGCGGGGGGCAGCTCAGACTTTCCAACGCTTCATAGATGACGTTCTTAGAGGTCTTCCCTTCGCCTTTGCTTATCTGGATGACCTCCTCATAGCTTCCTTTTCTCCTGCCGAGCATGAGCAACATCTACGTGAGTTTTTGCCAGGTTGGACGAATGTGGCATGCGTCTCAACCTGGCAAAGTGTGTTTTTGGTGTCCCTTCTCTTACCTTTCTAGGACACACTGTTTCAGCGGATGGCATTTGTCCTCTTGCAGAGCGCGTCGAGGCCATTCGCACCTTCCCTAGGCCTGTCTCTCAGAAGCAGCTTCGTCAGTACCTCGGCATGCTTAACTTCTATCATCGTTTTCTCAAATCGGGCGCTGATATTCTTCGACCCCTCACCGCTCTCATCCGCCCTAAGCACCGAGGCAGTTCTACAAAAGTGGACTGGTCTGACGAAGCTACGGCTGCTTTTGAAGCTTCCAAAGAAGCACTCGCTTCAGCCACACTCTTAGTCCACCCTCAGGACTCAGCTCCGACCAGAGTTCAGGTGGATGCCTCCGATTTTGCTGTAGGAGGTGTCCTCCAGCAGCACCTGAACGGAGTGTGGTCTCCTCTCGCCTTTTTCTCTCGCAAGTTGCAACCTCCTGAGACTCGCTACAGTGCTTTTGGGAGGGAGTTACTTGCGATGTATCTCGCCGTCCGTCATTTCCGCTACTTTCTGGAGGGTCGTGAGTTCCACATACTCACTGATCACAAACCACTTACCTTCGCAATGGTCTCCAGAAACGAACGGCACTCTCCTCGAGAAGCTCGTCACCTTGAGTATGTCTCACAGTTCACTACTGATGTCAGACATATTTCAGGTGTCGACAACTTCACTGCTGACGCTCTCTCCCGCATTGAAATCGACGTGATTTCAGCCTTACCCAACATCGACTACAACGCTATGGCAACGTGCCAGACTACTGAAGATCCTGCGCTTCCACAAGATTCTTCTCTCAAGCTGGAGTGGCTCCAACTCCCTGGGATAGAGAAGAAACTTCTGTGCGATGTCTCTCAGGGATCTCCTCGTCCTTTCGTACCTGCATCATTCCGTAAGGCTGTTTTCCTCAATCTTCACTCGCTTTCCCACCCTGGCATTGAGGCTTCACGCAAACTGGTTGCTGCCCGATTTGTGTGGCCTGATCTGAATGCCGACGTAGCAACTTGGTGTCGCACTTGTCTTCCCTGCCAGCGTTCTAAGGTCCACCGTCACACCAAGTCCCCTCTAGGCACCTTCTTACCCCCTGGTGCTCGCTTTGAACGTGTCCACATCGACATTGTTGGACCTCTGCCTCCCTCCCGCGGTAAGAAATACATTCTTACGTGCATAGATCGGACCGAGGCTATCCCTCTCTCTGTCGCCAACGCGGAATCCATAGCTAAAGCTTTCTTGGCTCATTGGATTTCGCGCTTTGGTGTGCCGCTTTCTGTCACAACGGACCAAGGTAGACCTTTTGAATCCTTCTTATGAGATTTGATGAATCTTCTTGGTTCAGAGAAGATTCACACGACTTCTTTCAATCCAAAAGCGAACGGCATTATTGAACGTTTCCACCGTCAGCTAAAGGCTTCTCTTCTAGCTCAGCCCAATCCGGAAAATTGGACTGACGCTCTTCCTTTCGTAATGCTTGGCATTCGTTCGGCTGTTAAAGAGGATCTGCACTGTTCGGCTGCTGAATTAGTGTATGGTTCTCCTCTTCGTCTTCCAGGTGACTTCTTCTCCTCCTTCTACAGCCGACCCGCTTGCTTATCTTACCCGCTTGAGGCGCTGTGCTTCGTCGTGGAGACCAACTCCTTCTCGTCCACACAAGGTGCATTCCTATATCCCTAAGGACCTTTCTTCCTGCACTCATGTCTTCGTTCGACATGACTCCCACCGCACCGCTCTCCAACCTAAGTACGACGGACCTTTTCCTGTGATACTTAGGAAGGAGAAATTCTTCACGATCCAGCGTCCCACACGCACAGAAGTCGTTTCGATCGACCGCCTTAAGCCTGCTTTCTTCGAGGCGAATCCTCTTCCTGTTCTCGACCCTGACGCTTTATCTTCAACTCGTTCTTTTAACGTTCCTATCTCTCCTCCTGCATCTCTTCCTCCTCCTTCTCCTCCTCCTCCTCCTCCTCCTCCTCTCCCTTTCCCTGATCCTCTTCCTTATCCTCCTCCTCCTTCTCCTCAGCCAACAGCACCAATACGACCGGCTCAGACTCCACCCGCACGGTCATCGTCATCCTTGCCTCCCTCCACTCCGGCTCAGGATTCTTCAACTCCAGCTCCACCTCGGGCTACTCTTACGACACATGCAGACGTTCCGACTCGCCCGATCACCCGCTCTCAATCTGGGAATCCTGTCCAGACTCCATCCCAAGCTCCTACTAGACTATCGAGCAGAGGTAGGCATATACGATGGCCAGCGCGCTACCTCGATTAAGTTATCGTGCCTTTGGCACTGCAAGGGGGTATATAGCCTTACGCTACTCTGAATGTAATCAAACGACAGGTATTTGTAAGGTAATTTACAGTATTGCAGCGTAATTTCGAACGAACGAAGAATGCGGTTGTCGGCATTCTTTTGTTTATTTATAATGCATAGCAACAGCTTTAATAACGGACGCCGCTGATATCGTCTCTGCTATTATTTTATCAATTTTATATTATTCAGACGTTGAATTTACCATTTTTATGGTAAAACATTTATTACCAGTCTATGTGGTAAGTTAGTGAAGTGATAAAAATAATGTTAAAAGTTTTAAATTATAAATATATCTTTATAAATTGATTATACTATGTAGGCCCTGTGGAACCATAGTGATCAGTGCAAGTGAATATTTTATGTGTTTATTATTACTTTTTAAACTTTTTAGCTAGCTTCTTTTTGGATAGAAAATCCAGATTAGGTATAAACTGGATTTTTATTGTATTATATAATGCTGCCTCAGTAGGAGACCTACGCTCAAATTTCTTCTTTAAATAAAACTTAGAATCCATCGTAGGCCTCCACTAATAGGCTCCGGCTGATCATTCCACGGGCCTCCAACATTCCTTAGCCTACATAATTTATGACTATGTAAATAATTATTATGTATTATTTTCTTATTTTTTATTATTGTTAGTATTATTTAGCCTCCCAAGTCCTAATTATTGTATTATTTTTGTAGGATCTTGGGGTCTCAGCTATAGTCTCTGCTATAGGCTCAGCATTAGCCACAACTTTTGAAATTGTTTTTCTCTTGCAAATATATGGTGTTATATGAAGCCGTGGCTTACTTGAAACCTTCATAACACGACAATATATATATATATATATATATATATATATATATATATATATATATATATATATATATATATATATATATATATATATATATATATATATATATATATATACAAAGGTGGGCATTAACGCATTAATCCGTTAATTAACTCGTTAATTTTTTCGTTAACTTTTAACGCTTTCGTTAATTTCGAAAAGAAGTAACGGACTATTAACGAGTTACACTTGTGAATTAACCTTGTTAAAATTTTCCCCTACATCCGTTAACCGTTACCTTAATTTACGAGTTTATAAAATATTTTCTTATCAGATTTTAAATTGTATTCGGATCGATTTCGTTACTTTTTTTTTTTATCCAAAATTTCCTAAACGCTCCTCTCAATGGCTCAAAATGTGTTTATTCTTACACGGTTATTATCCTGTTTAGTAATGTTTAACATGTTTTTCTTATGCTGTATTCTCATTTCTTATTGGTTCACTGAAGAAAAAAAAGATAGTGACTGTTGCCCGTTCAATGAGTCATTAACTTCTTTTTCGTTATTTGAACTAGCTTCTTGTGGAAAATATAAGAAGTAGGCCTAATAAGCGTTGTAATTTATAAAAAAAAAAAAAAAAAAATATACATATTTGTATTAAAACTGTAAGTTGGTATATCCTATTATTTTTACAATAATATACTATTAGGTATTAATTAAGGTATTTACGCTAGATAGGAGTGCGTCTTGAAATACCAGGGGGTGCGCGACAAGAGTGAAGAAAAACTTAAATTTTGTTTTAGTAATTTTTTTGCACAAATTAAGGCTTTTGAGAGAAAA
The DNA here is from genome assembly GCA_015478945.1 of Trachelipus rathkii. Taxonomy (NCBI): domain Eukaryota; kingdom Metazoa; phylum Arthropoda; class Malacostraca; order Isopoda; family Trachelipodidae; genus Trachelipus; species Trachelipus rathkii. The sequence continues at coordinate 19,666 of JABUQX010111985.1, read as the reverse complement.
CTTGCTTTGTAGAAAGAAAATATCGAAGTCGAAAGTTTTGAAATGTTTCCTACTTTGAATGATTTCATTGTAGAAAATGAAATGAAATTGTCAGAAAAATTTGAGAGAAGAATTTATTAAAAATTTTAATAACCTTCCAAGTGACGACTTTAAATGGGTCTAAAATCCATTCAAAAGGAACCAATCCTAAACATCTTCATATTACATTCCAAGAACAGCTGATTGAAATTAAGGAAGATACAAATTTAAGAAATACTTTTCATGAAACAGCTTTGTCAAATTGGTGATATGGATTGAAAAATGAATATCCTAAATTAGCCCAAACTGCAATTAATTCCTTGCTTCCATTTGGGTCAACATATTTATGCGAGCAAACGTTTAGTGCTATGACAGATCTTAAGACAAAAAAGAGAAATAAAATAACCATTGAACCAGAGCTAAGAATTGCTGTCTCTCAGGCACTACAACCAAGAATTTCTAAATTAATTAAGAATTGTCACACATCTTTCTCATTAAATTATTTAAAATAGATATGTTATATATATATATATATATATATATATATATATATATATATATATATATATATATATATATATATATATATATATATATATATATATATATATTATTACTGCGAGAAGGGGCAAACCCTGCCAATAGTCGAAAAAAAAAAAAAAAACCCTAAGCGCAGAAAGCTAATAGGAAAGAAGGTGATCGACTGATCAGCAAGAAAGCGCCAGCTCAGCCGTTTGCGCAACTCTTTCTGCAGAATAAAAGAAAGAAGGAAAGTACACTGGATACCCTAGGTGTTACTAAGGGGACTATCTATTCAATAAAACGCAGACACACAAGTTACTTTAGAATATATAATTAAAAAAAAATAATATATAACAGACTTGTGCAATGCACAGGTTGGTTAAATGAGAAGAATATATATATATTTTAATATAGATCAATATACCTATATAAATATAGATATATTGTTACGAAATCAAATAAATTAGATTAATCATGTAATTATCCAAGTTAGGTATAATCGAGAATTTCAAATAGGCAATTCAAAAAAAAAATTACAGTTATTACATTTAGAAGTTAAAATATATATTATATATGAATATATGTATATATATATACGATACGAAAACAAATTAATTCTTCAATAAGTTCATATAACGAGAAAAATATATATGCAACATGAAATCATAAATTATATAAAATGAAACTCCTCGCATGCATAATACTGGGAAAAGACGGCAGTATATGTATATTTAGAATGTACTTATCTCTGGTGATTGAACTTTTTGTTTTTTAACAAATTATCGCAGTTAGTTGGATAGTTATTCGAAAATTATAAATGAGGTATCGAATCGTTACAACCCTGATTTCCCAATTTAAAGAATATTAACGTAACTTAAATCCACACGTTATGGGACCCTCAATTAAAGATATCACGTACGGCAGAATAATTAAGAAGTCCCGCTCAATAGATCGTAGCTTCGGTTATCAGTGCCGGCGATTACTGAGCCACGAGTGATTAATGACCAGGTGGTGAAATAACCGGCCAGAGAAAGACTGGGACACTCAAGTCACGATCGAATGTGTCCCAGGACTGGATGAGTGAAAGAATTGATCAAATGTGATCCCAGTACCGGATCCCTGCGGAAAATTCCGTTATCAAAAATCGTACGTAATACATAAAAACTATCCAATATATTACAAAATATTACAAGGAATGACGACATATTAAGAAGTTCCACATACCCTGTGGTGGGGAATTGAGCTCATCAATTTGAATTATGACCGTAGCAGAATAGCTACTACACAGTATTGAGATCTTCAATTTGGGATTATAATTGTAGCAGAATAGATACTCTTCAAAATACCTCTTGTGCAATATAATATAACTTTGCACGTAATATATCAATTATTTTCCCTAGCTGAAAAGGAAGGGTGATAATAAATAAAGAGAAAAAAATGTGGGCATGTATATGCTAAAATATACATAGACCCTTTACTTAGCTTGTATAGCTACTCGAGTTGGCCCCACTACTTATAGGTTTCCTTCCTTAAACTTTTTGCAGCATGGTCTGAACCACCATCATCACTGTCCATCTTCTGCGCTCTGACATCATTATTAACCACCTGAGATGGTACATCATCTGG
>JABUQX010111985.1:7500-12500 GCA_015478945.1 Trachelipus rathkii | reverse complement strand
TTCTTTCCAACGACCTTCTATTCCATTGTTAAGTCCCCCATGCATCCTCCTTCACTGTTCATCTACCTCTTTCTTTTTCTCCTACGTATACAACCTTTTAGTTATTTCTTTTTCCTCGCTTTATACATTGCCAAGCATCTTTCGTTTGAGACTTCATCATTTTTCTTTTAGTACATTCAAACCACGCTTCTTTTTTACCCTTTAAATGCTCTCATCACCTCTTCATTCCACATTCACTGATAACATCTTTACTTTCCTACTGTAGCACATCCCACATATTCCTTTGCACTACTAACAATGCTTCTTCATTTGCCCCCAGATTTGTTCAGTATCAACTTGTTCCCATTCAACCGATTTACTAGCGTGCGCTCTTACATATTTATCCATATTCGTAGGCTCACTTACTTTGCTCACTCTTAATGTTTACTTATTCCCTTCGTAATCACCTTCCTCCATCAACCCCCCACTATACTTAATTTTACAATAGAACAGCATAATGATCCGATTTAATCCCATTCCTAAACCCCTAACGTTTAAACATCCATAAACACATACTTAGACTCTCCTTCTTTCACCAACAACAAAAAACCAATCATTACTTTTCACTTCGTACCATCTCTACCTACACCAACTCTAGCTTACTTATGGATACTCTTGTGTATAAAGAAAGTATTACTTACAACATACTCTCTCTTACAGAAGCAATTCCCCTCCTACCACGTTCTCATTTTCTGCCCGACACCCCAAAAAACCACCTGTTTATACACATCCCTTTTTGATACCTATGATCCAACCCATTTCAGGTCCCAAAACTATCAATCTGAACCATGGCGTCGCCAGCTTCCAAGCTAGGGGGGCAGCATTAAAATTTTATAGAGCTTATATAGTATATATATATATAATAATTATATATAATATATATATATATATATATATATATATTATATATACTATATATATATATATAATATATATATAATTATAATATATTATATATATATAGTATAGATATATATATACTATATATATATATATATATATATATTACATAATATATAATATATATATATATATATAATATATATAACAGTACTATATTAAAGAAAGAAGACATAAAACTAGAAACATTTGGATGGATAATTAAATGATTAAATAATAAAAATTGGATTTTTATAAAACAATGGAATGACAAATACAATATGCAATGATGAAAAATTCACAATATAGGCAGTTGCAAAATGAATTATTATGTAAAGTAATTTCCTTGGGATTCAACGCAAATTTCAGCTACTGTTTGAATAAAATAATGATAATTGTCAAACGCAAAATTTTCTGTGTACACTCATCAATAGCCAGTCCGTTTAACCTGTGTCGGTCTTCCTTTGTGTACTTCGCAGCCAAGTTCTTGATCGCTTCGCAGACTGAAGTGTTCTACTTAACTGTTGGTGCATGGGCTGCGGCGGAGTAGTATCATCAAAACCTTTTTTGCGTCGAACCGGACAAGAGTTCAGTCTCCTTAAGACTTAAGAGACAAACAAGATCTCTTAGTTCTCCATCTCAGTTTCCTTGTCCTTCTAAATGGTTGACCAAAGTTCTAGCTTTTTCCTTCTATTACCTTCTAAGTGTAAAAAACTATATAATGAAGCTGTCTTTTCCTTTAGACTCATCGATTATTATGAATAGCACGTGGAAAGGATGTTAGATATGTCAATGCATAGCAGGTGTATTTTCAGTAGCAAACCGTAATTACAAAGAAGAGGTTATATAGACTCCAGATACGGAGTTATTAAGGATCTTCCCATAACTCCGCTGGAAGTTTGTTGCTGGATAGTTGCCTGATGTGCATCTGAATAGTTCAGATAAGGCCCAGTTGCTCGGCGATTTGGATTAGCTTCGTATAAACACTTCATCGTGATTTTTTTCTTCATTTTCCGAGGTCCTACCATTCTCACAATATATTGAATGTGCTGCGAGGGTTTTGCCGCTATCCAAAGGTCTTGGATTGGATGAGCATTTCCAACTGTGCTCTAACTTCGCAGAGTATCCGCGATCAATATCACGTATCGCTATTGCTGAATGACGACTTACATTGCCCTGAATGCAACTGAAAGCGCTTTTTCTTGTGGCAGTATTTCCTTTCAGATGGAAGGAATTTCTAATGCTTGCATGATTCGTAAAAGTGCTCCTTAAACACTCTGATGCACTGTGTTGTTCAACCATCTGGTCTGTCATAGCTTGGGATGTTGGCATTAAATTTTCTTCTCAAGAACCGACACGGCGAAAAAAACGTAATAATTCTTTTATAGTTTCCCACGTATTAGGATGTGTCTGGTATTGTATTTCAAATGCATTTCACTACTAGATTTATGTTTGTGTGAAGAGCAATGAAAAAACAATGCTTTTTTATACTTTTTCCGCAACATTGCTTGGGACACCTGCTTCTTTGCCAGACATATCATAGAACAGCCATCGAAACCCAAGCCACCATTCTTGGATCCAGTCTTGCGTCGTTGACAAACATCGTTTCAATGGCTTTCGCAATTGTTTTTGCGTCAATCGCTTCAAAGCCAATAAAGTCCTCTTTGACTTCATCGGACTCTATGTCGAAATAGCGCACCCTATGGATAATTTTTCCTTTCCAGAAATATCAGCGGGTTCATCTGCTAGTAAGCTATATACGCGCACGCTTCCTTTACCTTTATTAACGATGCTTTTCTTTTTAGTAGGTACCACATAGAGAAATGATCCTATTCTGAATCTGAACTGCATTGGTAGTGCGCATTTTTCTTCCCCTTTTAAATGGTTGGTTTTCAATGATGATCTCCGGCATCTATTCGTAAGCCGCACAAATCTTGCAACACTCCTCATCATCATGATGCTTACCCCGAAGGGGTAAATCGCGCGTACCAGAAAATGTTACACATGAAATATTGAGATAATATTTTTTTTCTGGTAGAATGCTGGTTAATTTGATGTCTACCGGCACGTCCTGCAGGAACAATCTTACAGCTTCAACAGCAGTTTTATGCCACTCTGTGTTTTTATTCCCTTACAACGCCGCATGAACATTCCTTTTATATTAGTGAAGGTCTTATGTCAAGAGCTGGACCCCCTCTGACGATTTTTATTTGATGGAAATAAAAATACAAACTTGCAAAATGCTCCCCTTTAGGCACCTGGAGTATGTTCAGCCAAGGTTGAATGAATCGTCTCGCAACCATTCATAATTGAATTCCTCTTTAAGTGGGTAGCATCTTCCAAAAAAAATTATAGGTCTTAGGTGGTATCCAACACTCTTTCAGTAACTTTCGTTTTTCTCATTCGAAATCATCAGCAGGACTGTCCAACGTACTCTACAATGTTTATTCGTGACTTGTCATCTACCTCTACCTAGCTCCAAGATCTGGAGCCCATATCTTGACTTGTCGAGGTGCTGACCTGAGGTGTGGGTTCTTCAATCATGGAAAGTATGCGAAGTAGGAGGGATTACCTCTTGTATAGTCTTAGTTGACTTATTGGTGTCTTCTCGTATTCACCGCTCCAGTTTCAATTTGTTTCTGGTTCTTTCCTTTTTCAATTTACTGCAAAACAATAAATATAGTATATATATATATATATATATGATATATGTTATATATATATATATAATATATATATATATAATATATATATATATATAGTATATTATATGATATATATATATTACTATATATATATATATTGCTTTTGTATAATGTTGTATAATGTTCATAGGCTAATAATTTTACTAAGATTCAAAGATGTTAACAGAAAATTAAAAGTATAGCAAATTATGTTGAAAACACTAATTTCTGTGTTGTAATGAAAAATAGTGTTTTAAAATGAAGCTAACCTCATTTGGACAAGTAAGATCATGTGTTACCAAATCCTAATTTAAGAAGTAATACAACAAAATTTTATATTAATATTTAAAGATGTGGTTAAACGTAACGTTACCAAGGAACTCTCCTAAGATATCCATGATCTGATTAAAATTGAACTGTTAACTTTACGACTGAGGCGGTGTTGAAATTATAGCAGTGGCGTCAGGATAATAATTTCATGCTACTTTGAACCCTTAAACACTTAATAGAATTGAAGAATCCGACTACACAAATCGGGAATTTCATATATACATAATCAACATTAAAAAAGCATAGATAGAATAACAACACAGTTCTTATCTACAAATTAAAGAGCATATAAATGAGTGAGGAAGACCTCGCATCGGCAAGAGAAATGTGAGGAAATGACGATTTACTTGTAGATAATATAATATTATAATAATATATATATAGTATATATATAGATATATTATATATATATATCATTATCATATATATATATATACTATATAATATATATATATAGTAATATAGTATATATATATCGTAAAACGTACTTAACGGCCCACCCGAACGGGACGGTTTGATCAAAAAACAATTCGCAGGTCAGACTCTATAAGAGAACACTTTCTTAGGGGGGGAGCCAATTCTGCCCCCCCCTGGCCCCCCCCCCCCTGACGACGCCATGAATCTGAACGCTCGTACTCCACCCCATCCAGAACATTTATTCAGATTTTCCCAAAAAAATGTACTCTCTTCAAGTTTCCCTCAGATGGACCATAGTCACAACCACACATACCGTGACCTTTTCAAACTTAATTTAAACCATTATATTCTAGGACTCACACTACACAAAGATCTACCATGAGCTATGTACCCAGGTCACTCATCTAAATTGCAAACTCCTTCTCTTCCTCTCTCATCCTCTTCCACACCATTCTTCACACCACATAATTCACACCACACCACTCATTTTCACCGTTTCCTTTCATCTTTGTTTTCAGTCACAAGCGAGCAAATCAAATTTGCCTTTCTAAATCACATCACCTCTCTCCTCTTCTCCTCAACATTATTCCTCTGACATTCCATGTAAACCCATACGATTCATTACAAATTGCGGCGAAAGACTAGAAAGCC
>JABUQX010111985.1:0-2500 GCA_015478945.1 Trachelipus rathkii | reverse complement strand
AGAGGGGAAGCGAATACCTAAAGGAATACCACAGGGTAAACCGCAAAGATGGCAGGAGTCGGGGTTCTCTCGGCCTGCCCGGTGGACGACGGGGGGACTTCGTCCCCCCTCTGTCCCCGTCGGCTCGAGCCCCTCTAATGGGTGGGAAAAATAAACATTTAAAAAAAATATTTCGACGAATAAAACTATACTATAATATACTATAATATATTAATATATATACTGATATATATATATTACGTATATACTATATATATATATATATATATATATATATACTATATATAATATACTATATATATATTATGATATATAAAACCTCCTTAAAATTTCCGCTGATTCCAAATAATCATAATTTGTTTACTTTACTACTAATTTCTCTAAGTATATATATATATATATATGATATATATATATATATAATATATATATAGTATTATATATATATATATATATATACTATATATATTATCTGCATATAATAATAATAATTTACATATATATATATATATAATATAGTACTATATATAGCTTATATTATAATATATATTATTTATATATATATATATTATATATATAATATAATATACAGTGGCGGCTCGTCCATATGCACGCGGAACTGCAGCCCCCCAAAAAAATTTCAGAACTAAGCCACAACTACTAACAGTACTTTGTTATTTCCTTCGTAAACTCTCTCTCGCTCTCTCTCTTCCTCTCTCTCTCTCTTCTCTTCTATCTCTCTTCTCTCTCTCTTCCTCTCTCTAATATTACTATATTATATATATTATATATATATATTATACTATCATTATATCTTTACAAATAATTTAAATATTAATATAGCATTATGTGTTTTAAAGTGATTATTTATTGTTCTTAATCATTTTACTATATATAATTCATTAATTATTAATGAAATAATCAATTAAATTTATGATGTAATTATATTTAGGTAGGAGTGTATAATACCAGTTCTAAACTAATTATATATTGAATAATTAATTCTTTATATTTCAGAGGTGTAAGGGGTGAAGGAAGCTATAAGCTTATTTATATTATACAACTTATTAAATCATTAATAATATATATAAATTATAATTATATTATACATTATTATATTATTATTATTATTATTCATTATATTAATAATATAATTATTATAATAAATTAAGTATATATATACTATTTATTATTAAGTATTATATTAATAATCTTTATTATATATTATTAAGTTTTTATTTATTCTGAGATTATTAAATAGCCCTTTTAAAATAATTGCATATATCGTATTTTATATTATTATTGTCAGCATTTCGTTTTTCTAAATTACATATATAATTTTTACTGTATTATTATCTGAAACATAACGACTAAGCATTCCAATAAAAATAATAATTGGAAATCAATTTAATATATCATTTAGTTACCCTCCCTCATTCAATTAGCTCCCTTCTTACATCTTCTCTTTTCTTCATTCTTACTCCGCGTGTTCATCTCTTTTTTACTTCATGTCAAGTCTCGAGCTCATATGCGTCCACTCCTCTTGCCTGTCGTTCTATGCGCCCTTATGAATAGTCTATACTGTCGTGTACTCCCATATCATATCAGCTGTGCTACATTGTCTTCTTCTGATATTCTTCTTTCCTTTCTTCGAACCTTCCACCATTATTCTCTTCCCTTTCTATAGCTTTATTCTGTCTATCTCCTTTCTCTTTAATTTTAACTTATTCCATGTGATTTTTACTTTAACAATTTCCATTTCTGCATTATCCCATATTATTGTATAAAATATTATTATTCAATATATTAAATATTTTTAATTTAATATTATAATAATTATCTATATTATTTATATTATAGTTATTAATTATATATATTATAATATATAATTATTATATATTATTTAATATTATCTTTATTAAATATTTATTTAATTATTTATTATATAAATTATTTTTTTTGAATTATTTTAATTATTGTATTTTTATATATATATTTAATTAAATTATTATATTTAATATATATTATTTATAAATTAAATATATTAAATTATATATTCAATTTATTATTATTTATTATGATTATCAAATAATTTAATTAAATTATATATTATTATCATATTTTATTGTATGACATTTATCAAAAATTATTTCTATTATTTAATGCTATATATTACTATATATATAAAATATAATATATATAATATTTAGTATCCAAGTTTTATTAATTATATTATATTTATTTATTAATAGTAATTATTCATTATTATATATTATCTTATAATAATTATTATTAATTAATATATTAGTTAATTAATTTTATATATAATTATAATAATTATTATTAATTACTTATTAATTTATATTATATTAATTAATATTAAATATATAATTATTAATATTTATATATATTAATATTATATATGAATATAATATATATATATATCATTAATTATTATATATATATTTAATCATTATAATTAATTATATTAAATATATTA
>JABUQX010111984.1:0-10199 GCA_015478945.1 Trachelipus rathkii | reverse complement strand
GTTGTACTTCGTTCCCTTAATTTGGGTGTTTAACCGTTTCACGCATTTTATCGGCAAAACACTTTCGCGCGTTTTTCGGATGCGCGCTATATATATATATATATATATATATATAACTCCATATCTGCTGCTGTTGTTTTTGCTGCTGCTGCTGCCTCTCTCTATATATGTATATACCATATATATATATATATATATATATATATATATATATATATATATATATATATATAAATAAATAAATAATAAAATAAATACATCGTTTAAAATATGGATTTTTAAATTTCCATCATTATATTATATAGAGCCTTGCTCTCAAAAGAATCCACCAACTTAGCAAGTTTTGCCCCATATAATTGGTGAACCCGGAGAAAAACACCCAGCACCTTCAGAGACAATTCTTGGCACCAGAGAAAAACACCCAGAACTTCAATCAGCGCCTTCTGATAACAAAAGGAAAGCAACCAAAATGAAGAAAAAGGAAAGAAAAAAAAAACCATAATACTAAAGTTGCAAATCAGAACACTCCAAAAAGATGACTCAAACGAACCGCAAGCAAACATTATCGATACGGAATTCTTTTCTCATTCTCAATTAATTTTGGATTATGGTCTGATACTCATTTTGAATTCCACTACGAACCTTCAGGCTCCTCTTCGAATTCTGAATATTTCAGTACCATCTCCCATGTTTTTACAAATGAAAAATTTACAAATAAATAATAATAATAAAAAAACTGATGTCCTTCAACTTTCTCAGTACCCCTGATCGTTATCACTTCATCTTGTTTCAAAATTACTCCAGGTTATTGACGCCCATGTGGTAGCTGTAGACAATATTAAATATTATAAACCAAATCATAACAAGTTCTTTTCAAGTTTCCATAGAGGTTTTGTATAATCTAGTGTCGAGCTTCTCTTTAAATGAATACACACATTAGGCCTATGGATCAGATGTTCGTAGCGGACTTAATCTTTATCATAATGTCCGTTCCACGATTCCTCGTCAAGTGACATTCTTACACCAACTTGTGTGCTGCGATATCTCCAATATTTTATCTAACAATTGTATTTTCTTGCATTCAGTATTGTGTATTTTGATCCCAAATCTAACAGTTATAATCAAATATGCTTATATTTGAGAATTATACCTTAACTCATTGTATAATATTTTTAATTTTGTTTACCATTTAATATTATTTTATCGTTCTTATATTCACATGTTTGTATGTGTGCTTATGTCTAGGGACATAACTTGTAATAGTAATCTTATGTACCTTTCACTATGTATGTATATATTTTCTTTATTAATTCTTCATTGAAATGTTTTGTATGTTTTGGTGAGTTTTCATTTTTAAAATATGCATATTTTAAAATTGTGATTAATATCTTTTATATCTTATATAACTGTTATAACCATACTTTTCTCATTATTACGACGTGTTTAAAGTAGGTAATATAGCAGTATTCTCAATTATAACTAAACACAAATTTTATTGTATTTATGTTCGAACTTAAAATTTCGTAAGCAAAATTTGCTTTATAAGTCAAACGAAATTATGTAAGCCTCGTGTCGAGAGATGTAACCAATTCATTTAGACTTACTTTATCTGCTTTCCGGGCATAAGTATACAGCAAGGTTCCAAAAATTCCAATCTCAACGGGAGAATGCAAGCTTAATAAACTAAGCAACCGAGAAGCAAGAATATTCGACTTAAAGAATTCAAAGGGCAAGAAGTACACAGAAGAGAGGAGGAGTAGCATCAGCTGAAGCCCAAGACTTATCAAGAATTTCGAGAGAGAGAGAGAGAGAGAGAGAGAAGAGAGAGAAGAGAGAGAGAGAGAGAGAGAGAGAGAGAGTGAGAGAGAGAGAGAAAGTGGGAGAACTGGGGGAGAGAGAGAGAGAGGAAGTCTTCTAAGTCTTCTTCTGCGACCCTCTTATTTGAATAAATGCATGTTTTGTTATGGTGTGGTATAAATTTCCATCATTATCATATATAGGGCCTTGCTTTCAAAAGAAGCCACCAAAGCTTTTGCACTATAGAGAGTGTGTTGCAGAAATTTACCAGGTGGAATTCATAAAAGATTAAGCAAAGTGGTTAGTCTGGGATCTGAGAATTGAATAGTGAAAGAAGAGACCCTGTGTTGAAGGCGTTGTACCAACCTTCTCAATGGAGAGTATGGGAATGAAGAGTTCCGAAGGCTGCCAGTACGTTCAAGTAACGTAGGGCCAAAGAGAGTGACTCAACACCATTCGACGGATGAAGAGACTGAAGGCTAGTGAGAGCAGGAAATGTTAATAAGACGAAAGGCTCTAGACTCTTCCTTTCTCAAAAAAAAGAGCTGTGTGAGTGAAAACAACCATGTGCGATAGACATATATCAAGGAGGAGCGACGCCTGTAAAGAAAGCAGTATTATATATCGCCATATATATAAATATATATATTTACCATATACATATATATAACTATAAATATATATATATATACTCTTATACTATATATAAATATAAATACAATATATATATATATATATATATATATATATATATATATATATATATATTGTGCGTGTGGGCATGTTCGCTTATATTCCATTTATAGCCTCATTATATGCTTATTATCTTAATAGGAGCGTTGTTCAGTTGCTTAAATTTTGTGTAGGACTATATTTGTATATTTGTATTTGATAACCAACTACACTTGCGCTTTAAATAATAAATAATTGCAAAAGTGGGTGTAAAGAGACTTGAAATTACTTGCCATTATTTCACCGTGTTTGTTTCTCTTTGCTCAAAGATGGGAGCTTTGTCATGTGGTTGACAGGGGAGGGGAATCTCTTCTACTGTGTAATTTTTTATTCAGGTGAATAATAAAACGGATTGGTGATAAAAACCAGTCCCATAGCTTTCGCCATCCATCTCGTAACGAAGAGAGATAAGTAATATATATATATATATATATATATATATATATATATATATATATTTCCTATATATATAGATATATATCATATACTAATGTATATATATATATATATATATATATATATATATATATATATATGGGAAATCTGTTGTGAAATATGCTACAAGGTTGACTGATTTCGAAATTCACTCTCGTCATGCAATGCGTGCTTATTCGTGTAATTAATATAGCGATAAAGATTTCCTCAAATATCGAAGATGCTGTTTTCGGGACAATCTGAAATTAGGGGAAACATTTTCTTTAAGAATAATGTCATGAGAAGGTCAAATTTTATTTAGAAAGTGAGAATAGAAAAGGTGACTTTATATATTCTACCAAATGAATTCACAAATTCCCTCATTTGTTTGTATCTAGTAAGAGTGTATTTGTTTGATTTTAATAATATGAAATAAGCTTTTTTTCCTTATATACCATGACATGAAGGATTGCCAAAGATTGTTTATATCAAATCAAACGTGATTTAAAGCTTATGATGCGTATAACTGATATATTGTAAAAGCATCTACTGTATATGGTTAATTTATTAAAGAGCTGAAAATCATCAGTCATATATATTAGGTGCAATTTTATAATGGTTTGAAAAGCAGATAGAAGTATTTATTGAAATAGGACATATTGAACGATCATTGTGACTCGTCAATTATCTTATAAAATTTATTTTAAAATTTTCTTATCTAAATTAGACGAGAATTTTTCTCAAAAGTATTCTATTCGAAAAATATTTAGCTAGTAATATATTATATATATATATATATAATATTATTATATTATATATATATATAATATATATATATATATTATATATATAAATAATATATATATATATATATTTATATATTATATATATAAAATAATGTATCTGATATATATATATAATATATATATATATATATATATATATATATAATAATATATATTAGGTGCAATTTTATAAGGAGTGTGAGAAGGAGTCAGAGTTGGTACCGGCACCGGTGCTGGAGCCGGTGCGGTGCGGTGATTGAAATAGGACATATTGAACGATCATTGTGACTCGTGAATTACCTTTTAAAATTTTCTTATCTAAATTAGACGAGAATTTTTCTCAAAAGTATTCTCTTCGAAAAAATTTGAGCAAATCATCTAATCATCAAGGATGATTTTTTATGTCAGGTAATTATTACATTTTTAAATGTTGTATATCAAATTAATCAACGTTTCGTTTAGAAAATGTATAGTTTTCTTACCTAAAACCCCTAACCCTGGAATTTTATCCAATTTTTTTTTTTTAAATTTAATTTTTAATAAAAAAATGGTATTGTCTAGTTTCAAAAATATCTAGTTTTTTTTTTTTACAGTGACTGGTTGATAAACTAAATCTGATTGTCGAAACTCATATTTTCATTTATATGTTGAAGCATGTTCATTTGCTAAGAGAAGAGAATAAATCTAATGACAATGTTTTAATAAAAAATCAATGTAATACGACGGCATGTCCGATCAGTTACCAGTACCGAGGTGTCAAAAATGCTTCCTCGAATTTTACTCTTTCCTGCGGAAGACTTGAGAAATAGAACAGGGTAGAGAGATAAGATGGTGGTCGGAGAACACAGAGGTGGAACAGAATAAAGAGAAGGATTAGATGTTAAGAAGAGGTCAAGAATGTTGGGTCTACCTCTAATAAGATGGTTAGGAATGCCAACATGGAGCTCCATCATCTGCTTGAGATTATTTTGAATAGAAAATCGAAAGCTAGTTCAACAGATGATCTTGAAAACTGGAGAAAGATATTGTAATGGGAAACACTGAAATTACCAAGAATGATGATATCAGAAAGTAGAAATAGGTGATAAATTGACAGAACAGATGAATATACTTGTAGATTGGCAAGAGAGACTAAGAATTATAGTGGAAAATTTAGAAAGCAAAATTACAATCAAGAGAACAGAAAACATCGTGCAAAACATATGGGCAACATTCACCTTTGGCTGAAAATTGAGGATAGAGACAGAACAGAGGAGGGTTTGCTGTCAGAAATCTCAAACACAAGAGTTTCAGTTAACTAAGAATGAAAAATGACGTCTAGAAAAAGCCATGCGGTATTCCACAAAGTGGGAATTGGGACAGAGACCGTGAATGTTGCAGAGGTTAATGGAGAAAAAGGAGCGTGTACCAGAGCAAGTTCGGAAGAGTCAAGGCGGCACCAACCCAATCAACAGAAACCGTCAATTTTCTAAGTGATGATTGGGGGAGGGGTGGATGAGTTGCTATTGCCATTTATTAATAAATTTATAAAAGACTGTGTGATTATGTGTGATTGTGTGTGACTGTGTGTGAATTGTGATCTTAGGATGAGCCTACTGGAGAAAGTAGTAAGTCTGCCACCTGCGCGAGCCCACCCTTTTCGATATGAAGGAATAGAGATATAGGTCTGAAACTTGGAATATAATCTATATATGGGATAAGCTCGAATCCGTGTAAATTTCAAGTCGGTAGGATGTATATAGAAGGGGGTCACCCCCGAGAGCGTAGCCGCTACGCCCGCATTTATACCCTTTTGGCTTTCCAAACCCGAGATTGAGTTAAGCCTAACGGCTAATCATCGAACCAGGTGTTCGATGCGTGTGAGAGAGAGAGCGTGCGCTCGCGCGCGCGTGCGCATACACATACACATACACATTATTATTATTATTATTATTACGTCGAAGAAGTGATCCCCGAAGGGGATCACTTCTGAGTTGTTTTTTAAACCCTTCTGCGTGTCCTTCAGCACCGCATCGCACCGCACCGCACCGCACCGCACCGCACCGCACCGCACCGCACCGCACCGCACCGCGCCGTAGCGCTCCGCTTCCGACTCATCCTCTGGAGTTTTTTATTATTATTATTATTATTATTATTATTATTATTATTATTATTATTATTATTATTATTATTATTATTATTATTATTATTATTATTTATTATTATTATTATTTTTGTTATTATTTTCCGCCGCGGTTTCTTCTTCGCATCCGGTTCCGAGTTCGATATATATCTACATGGGTTAGGGTTATCGTACCTGGATAAAATTTGGAGGGGTGTTAGATGGGGAGGTAACCTCGTCGTAGACGAGGTTACGTCCCCTGGGTCCCCCGAAGGGGACCCCACCCCCCTTAAAATCGAAGTGTTCGAAAAAATTGCTGGAAATTTGGTGAGAGGATTTCAAGAGTGAGTTTCTAGAAATACTCATAGGGGAATCTGAGAGTGGCTCCGGCCACCGGTGCTGGAGCCCATGCGGTGCCGAGTTAATAAACATTCGTATAACAACAATCTTGGTGTCCTGTATTAGGTTATTGAGGTCGCTAGAACTCGAATGATGATGGTTATAAGTACCGTTATAGGGTGGCAGGACCCCCATAGTGGGGTCTTGACTGAAAAAAGAGCACAGAGTGCAAAAAAACAAAGGAGGAATGAAGAATGTTAAATATAAAGAAAGGAAGAAATGAAGAGAGTCTGACTCAGAGGAGTAGAAGTGAAGCCACACCGGTGCGGGCCTCCGGTGCGTTGCCAAGTTATTAAATTATTTGTGTAGTGATACAATGTTGGTGTCCTTATATATTGTATGGGTCATGGTAGATTTCGAAAAAAAAAGGTTTCAGAACCATCCAAGAAATAAAAAATAAATAAATAAATTAAATAAATAAATAAAAATTTCTTATTCTTTTTATGTTTATAACTGACAAAAATTTACGTTTTGCATACCCTAAATCAGTAAATCACTAAAATCAAAACACATCAACCCCACCCTCCTGACCAGTTGTGATCTATTGATCTATTGATCTATTGATTATTGATCTATTGATTAGCTCAAATTTAACTAAAATTGTCATGTTTTAATACCCTAAATCAGTAAATCAGTAAATCAGCCATCCAAACCGACCCTCCTGACAGTTGTGAATCTATTGAATCTATGCATCTATGTGATTCTAAGTTGATAAGGTCAAAATTTTTTACTAAAATTGTCATGTCTTACATAATACCCTAAATCAGTAAATCAAGCCATGCCAACCTACCTCGCTGACCAGTTGTGATCTATGATCTATTGAATTTAGGTCAAATTTTTTACTTAAATTGTCATGTTTTACCATACCCTAAATCAGTAAACAGTAAATCAAACACTCCAACCTACCCTCTGACAGTTATGATCTAATTTGATCTATGATCTATTGATCTATTGATCTATGATCTATTGATTAAGGTCAAATTTTTACTAAAATTGTTATTTTTTTGCATACCCTAAATCAGTAAATCAGTAAATCAAGCCATCCAACCTACCTTCCGAACAGTTGTGATCTATTGATCTATTGATCTATGATCTATTGATCTATTGATTAAGGTCAAATTTTTTACTAAAATTGTCATGTTTTACATACCCTAAATCAGTAAATCAAGCCATCCTAACCTACCCTCCTGACCAGTTGTGATCTGTGATCTAATTGATCTATTGATCTATGATCTATTGATTAAGGTCAAATTTTTTACTAAAAGTTTGTCATGTTTTACATACCCTTAAATCAGTAAATCAGTAAAATAAACCACCCAACCTACCCTCCTGACCAGTTGTGATCTATTGATCTATTGATCTATTGATCTATTGATCTATTGATCTATTGATCTATTGATTAAGGTCAAATTTTTTACTAAAATTGTCATGTTTTACATACCCTAAATCAGTAAATCAGTAAATCAAACCACCATCCAACCTACCCTCCTGACCAGTTGTGATCTATTGATCTATTGATCTATTGATCTATTGATCTATTGATTTAAGTCAAATTTTTACTAAAATTGTAACGTTTTACATACCCTAAATCAGTAAATCAGTAAACCACAGACACATCCCGCCACCTTCCTGTTCCATCCTTGATCTATTGATCTATTGATCTATTGATCAAGTCACATTTCGAGTATCACTATGGATAAACATAACATAAAAACAAAAGTTTTCACATTAATAAAGCTTACTTAGCATCATCTAAACTATGAATATAACCCACAAAGACAAACCTGACACGCCTTAAACATGAATAAACTGTTAACATTAACAAAGTCCACACTTAACAACAGTAAAGTAACTAACATAGCATACAAAGACGTAACCTATTCACACGTTGTCAAGCATGTCTCTAACATAACAATGTTAATTTTACATTAACACGGTAATATTTAGCAAAAATTTACCATAACCTTGTCTAATTATCATACAGACAGGCAAAAGTATGCTAACGTGACAAAGTTTTCACATTAATAAAGCCAGCATAACATTACCAGAACTAAGAATATAATATACATCGACAACCTTACACACCCTTAAGCAAGAATAAACTAGCTAACATTAACAACAGTCAAAAACGTTATCAACAGAAAAAGTAACTAACATAACATCCAAAAAACTAACTTATTCACACTTGGTCAAGCGTGTCTCTAACATAACAATGTAATTTTACATTAACATTGGTAATATTTAAAAAAAAATTTACCATAAAACCTTGTGTAATTATCATACAGACAGCGAAGTATGCTAACGTAACAAACTTTTCACATTAATAAAGCCAACATAACATTGCTAGAACTAAGAATATAATATACAACGACAAACCTGACACATCTTAAGCAAGAATAAACTGCTAACATTAACAAAGGTCCAAACTTATCAACAGTAAAAGTAACTAACAAGGCTCACAAAAACATAATCCAGTCGCACTTTATCAAACATATCTCCAACATGACAATGTTAATTTTACATTAACATAGGTAATATTTAACAAAGAAAAAAAATTAACATAACCTACCAAACCTGCCATAATACCTAATGGTAAAGACAAACAAGTAAAGTTTTTACTCTCGTAAAGCTAAACTATGAACATTACATACTTAACACACACAACAGCCGAATAAACAGCTACCATTAACAACTTAGTCAATAAAGCGAACATACGAGGGAAGTAACATGTAATATTTACCAAAAATTTATCATAACCTTATCTAACCATCATAATACCTAACGAGTAAAGACGAACAAAGTAAAGTTTTTAGGCTTATCTCTTTTTAGACTCCGTCCCCCTTTCAGAAAATACCAACTCTAAACATGAAAAATGATTTTATGCTTTAACCATTTGCATAAAGTGATGCAATACTTATTATATTTGACCCTCTGGCAGGAATACAAGCAATGTAGCAGTCGCCATTCGGTTTTTACGATTAAATATAAATGACACATCGTTGTGAATAACGAAACTCCTCGTAAAGATATCAACAACAAGCGTAGAGATGCGGGGAGATGTCTCCGTATCAGCACTGCGAAAACTATCCTACTGAAGAAAATAGTGTATAAACAACCCTTAAATGTAATGAGATTCTTTCTTTCAACAACCAATCAGAAGAAAGTAGAAACAAGAATTCGACGTACGAATGAAACCATATTCCAGTGCAAAAGGGTAATTTTTCGCTTAGACAACAATACAACAAGTAACATAGTACAAAATAAGTTCTTTATTATACTAACCAACGCATATATGCTAACGTAACATTGTTTCACATAATAAAGCTAACATAGCATGACAGAACTAAGAATATATTGTACAATGACAAAACCTGACAACCTACGCACGAATAAACTACTAACATTACAAAAGCTTCCACACTTAACACCAGCTAAAGTAAACTTAGCATTGCGTACAATACGAACCATATTCATACTTTTCCCAAGCATATCTCTAACAAATTAACGTAAATTTTACATAGACACAGTAATATTTAACAAATATTCATCCATTGGCTAATTATCATACAGACCAATGGAATAACTGTAAACATAACAAAGTTTAACCAAACATAACATAAAATAAGTTCTTTGAATAAAATATCAAGTAAATTTAAGATAGTTTAACTGAATTTAAAAGCATTAAATCAGTAAATCATAAATCAAACCACCAACCCATCCCCTACCCCTCCCTCCATGACCTTTTGATCTATTTGATCTATTGAGTCTGTCACATCTCGAGGTATCATTTCGGATAAAAATAACACAAAAATAAGTTCTTTATAACTAACCATCGGAATATATGCTAACGAACAAGTTTTTTACATAATTAAAGCAACAAACATAGTCTGTAACTAAGAATATAATGTACCAACTGACAAAACCTAACACACCATACGTTTACGAATAAACTACTAACATTAACAAACCTC
>JABUQX010111983.1:25000-35000 GCA_015478945.1 Trachelipus rathkii | reverse complement strand
AACTCTCATGAACAGGTACGATGAATCGTTGTTGAACTCGTGTAACATTTGTCTAACTGATTCTTTTATCCTCTGATGCATCTGGAAGCTTTCTTCGTAGGTTTTGCACCTAACGTCTGCAAGAACTGCAAGACAATTGTAAACAAGATATATAACAAGTTACCCTACTATGTTAAGTATTCAAAGTTAAAAAACTATTTCGATGAATTGAGTTTACCTTTGATATTAATGTTGACGATGTCGGCTAAATTGTTCAGTGTCTTCAGTTTAAAGTCAATGTTGGGTCTTGTCGTTGCATTGTAATTCGGGACTTCGTGGGTCATTGAAAATAGCTGATATATATATATATATATATATATATATATATATATATATATATATATATATATATATATATATATATATATATATATATATATATATATATATATATATATATATATATATATATATATAACACTATATAATAAATCTATAAATAACTTATATATATATATACTGCTATATATATAGATATAACCATAAAAAAAGCACCCTTTAACTACCTATACTCTATATATATATATATATATATATATATATATATATATAGGAAAACATATTAAAACAGGACACCTGTGAAATCTAAATACAGAAATGTCTGTCATACCTTATCTCTAGATGAAAAGACTCCAGCTTTAGAAGTACTATATATGTTAATCCATTTCTTAATTCCTTGCTTGTTTTCTTTATTATTTATTACGAACTTCAAGCCAAAAGCAGACGACTTCTCTTTTCCTTGTGTAAATATTTCCAGTGATTTATGAAACGGTGAAGTTGTTGCATTGAAATCCATTTTTCCAAGTTTTTGCACATTAGAGCCTAGGCCTTCTAATTCGAGGCGTAAAAATGAGTTTCCTATTAGGTTTTCAAATACAGAGCTTAATTCAATTGCTTTTGTCTGTTTGTGATCGAGTTTTATATAGAAATTAACTGTTGATGGAATCTCAAAGGGAAAGGTTTTGCTTTTATGGATATTTGACGAGTTAATGTTCCAACAGAGTCTCGTACCTGTTTCGGAATCGACAACTTTCGGTGGAATACAGGAATTAGTAATGATAGATTTCGAATCTACGAGATGGTTTGGAAATATTTTATCATCGAATTGATTATTCAAAAGTTTTCTAAAGAGATAAGTTTCACTTTTAAGATTCAAAATATTTATTTTCGCGTCCTTGGTTTTTATGCGAATTGCTATTTTATTGTTTTCAATTCTTTTTACTTTTAAAAGCGTCTCTGGAGAGAGATTTACATTTGTTTTACTTCTGACTCCAACTTTTGATCCAAAATGATAACCGATAAAGAAACGAATTTGTGAGTTAAATTTTGGGTTAACTTCATATTCTTGAAGAGTTTTTTTGGATAAATCTTTTCTTATCTCAAAACCAAATAGCGTGTTTATATCCCACTTTATAACAGCAGGGATTCCTTGAACAGTAGGCATAAATATTTCGAGGTCACTGTGAAAAACCCTGCTTGAATTCATATCTTTCCACCGTATATTATTAATAACTTTGTGTAATGATTTTATAATTTCGTTGTTGATTGATTTCATGCTTGCCTTTTGCAAATCTGTTTCACCGTAATGAAAAGAAAAAAAGAAAATTTCTGTGTCAAAAAATCGTACAAAAGCATCCCATTCGTGCTTCTTTTTTTCTTCAGAACTGAAATTTACATTTCTGCTGCTAAAAAGCTTTTCATTACTATTTTTAATCAAGTTCAAAAGAACTGTTTTCCCATACAGTTCCAATTTATTCAAATCGATAGTTTCAAGATTGTTATTCTCTTCATCCTTCTCAAAAAAATTGAACCGTAAATTGTTTTTAATTCTCGAAGAAATTTGAAAAACCTTCTCAACTTCATTTAAATATGATATATAAAGCGTATTTTCGTATTTTTGAAGATTTTGCCTTTCGTCAAAGATTAAGTTTGACTTTGAATCGAATCCAAGCCCATAAGATTTTACATAATATCCTTTGTCAACATTTCGTGATGACGTCACACTAATCTCATCGATTTGCAATATCTTATCTTGATAATAGTCTTTGAGGTTGCTGAATAATGGAAATTGACTTTTTAAGGTGTTGTTGATAAAAGATACGATGAATGACCGAACTGAAAACAACAATATACATACAAACTAATCGATTCAATATAAATATTGATTTGAATTAAATTTAACAATATCATGCAGTAATTTTATGAACGTGTCTGAAAAATAAATTATATTAGATCTTAATCAAAATATCCTACCGTCGTTATTTGTGTCTTCAATTAACTTTTGATTAAGTAATTCGATGTCCTTAGAGTTTAAACATCGAACAGTCTGCAAAAATGCTTCCACCCGGACCTCTGTTTCCTCTTCTTCATCAGTTGTTATGCTTAATAATTTGTCCGTACTCTAAAAACATCATTAAAATTATTACTGTTATACAATTCTAATAACTTTGAGAAGAGGCATGTATATTATTTCAAAAGTTTACTTTGATTTTATAAAGAAATAAGTACTTGTTTATTTTCATTGTTTATAATATATTTCATAAGGGACATAAAGTAAGGCTGTTCATCCCGTAAGCGAAGGGTCACGAGATCGATCTTCAGCTCATATCAACAGGATTAACTCAGGCATTTATTCAGTTATGGTAGATAAAATGGGCAAGCCATTGACTGGGAAATAAATTGAAGCTTTTTCTCATTACACTAGCATTTAACCGCAAGATTTGCATTTCGACTGGTAGAGACATAAAAAAACGAAGATCTTACACCATCAAAAATATCCTAAAGTTACTTTCTTTTATATTCTAAATTGTTGATTAAATAACCTTACCTTATTATCGCACGATGTCAGTCTCAGACTTTGAATTGCTGTTACCCTCAGTACAGATGTTAGAACTTTCGATGACACACATCTAAAAATTTCGACTTTTAAATTGTGGCTGATGTAACCCATGTTGCCAATAGCCTTGAAAATCAGAAATAGCTCATATCTTTTCTCGTCATTTATAAAACTACTATCAGAGCAAGATTCTCTTAATGATTTTGATAAAAGGGTAAATATTTCATAAAGCGATGGATTGTTAAAGCAATCATTGTTTGAGTTGCAATATTTGTAAATCATGTTTCCAGCGATGAGTAGCACGTATGACGATGCTTTTGGATTACGAAATAAAGGTAATATATATTCTATTGATTTTTCAGAAATCGTTTTAAAAGAAAATAGTGAAGTACTATAAAGTTCCTTTCTAAACCCTGTCAGTTTCCCCCAAGCAATTTCATCTACCATTATCTTTATGGCAGCTTCGTGGTCCACGTAGGCTAATAAATCCATAAATATGTATTTAAAATGTGTAGACTGAGGACAAATTTTGTTTGCTTTTATTTTTTCGTATAATTTCAAAAACGCCTTTGTTGGTATTTTGCCTAAAAGTTTAATGAGATTATTTATCAAATTTGGAAGAGAATCATCTGAGTTTTCAGCGATTTTACCACATAAATCTTCTAACATATTATAAAACATTGGTACATATTTGGGTGAGTGAGGAAACATTATTTGTTCAAAGGGTAAATTTGTTAATTTGTATTCGGTGTCATTTGAAATGAGAGGAAAGTTCATTACAGATTTTTGCTGAAACTTTAAATATGAAAATTGCATGAGAGACAAATATTTTGTTTTAGATAAAGTTGGATTGTAGACTTTGGAATCTTCGCATTTCACTGAATCGAGTATTCCATTCTCGATTTCTTGAACACAGTTCGAGCTAGAAGAACTTGGAGAAAAGACTGAATTTCTATATAAATTACTGACTTTCAAAGCTTTTGGCAACTTTATATCGTATCCGCTACAGTCAAAATGATTTTTGAATTTTGATATTATGAATTTTGAATTTTCTGACTTTATTGAATAATGAGTTGGGCAACTTCCCAAAGCATCAACCTGAAAAAAAAATAAGATGGTTTTCAGAATCGGCAACTTGCCTACGCCATTTGTTTATAATTTTAAAATAGCAAAGTTAATTCCTAATAAAGTGAGGAATAAGAATTATTAGTTAACTTCCCCCAGACAATAAACACCGGCCCTCAAACGTCGGACGTTGATGCAGATAATAAAGACATTTGATAGAAATGTTAAGAGCAAAATAAATAACAGGTCAAATAAAAAATTATGAGATCAAAATTGAGCAAATTTACATTATCCAAGATATTTTAAAAATATAATGCGCAAGAGTACTTGCAATAATAATAAACTAACAAAAATAAACACACCAAAAATGTAAATTTATATCATGTTCATTAATAACAGTAGAAGTTGATTTCTACGTTGCATGGATATACTGTGAATGTAACTGTTTCAGTAACAAAACTATTATAATTAGGTAATATCAAAAACGATAGTAACATTAAAAAGGGGGTTTTAATCGCAGGTAACGATTACTTCTATATTTACAACAACCACCACCACCACAACAACAACAACAACAACAACAACAACAACGACAACAACAACGACAACAACAACAACAACAACAACAACAACAACAACAACAACACAGGAGCAACAATTTCAACAGCTACAAGGACAACAAAAGCGAGAACATCAAAAAACCGACAAACAAAATACAAATAAACAACAAAAACAGCACCTGCAAAACCAGGAATTACAACAAAAAAACAAGAACAGAACCAAAAACAACGGCAAACAGAAACAGCAGAAATACAACAACAACAGTGCTAAAACAACAAAATCAGCAAGAACAACAACAGTAGTGTAAAATAACAACAAAAACAAAAACGGAAATAAGCACAAAAAAAGCAACAACAGAAGCTAAAAAAAAAGAGCAACAAAAACAGAAATGAACAATAACAACAACAGCATCAGCAGCAATAACAACAACAACAACAACAACAACAACAACAACAACAACAACAACAACAACAACAACAACACAACAACAAAAGCAACAGCAAAACTAAAAACAACAGAATCATCAACAACAACAGCAACGAAAGCAAAAACAACAACAACGAAAAGCAAAACAAAAAACAAAACAAAAACTAACACAACCGGAAAATCAAAAGCAACAAATACAATAGTAACATCACCAGCAACAACTACAACAACAGCAACGTCAAAAAAACATCATAAACAAAGCAACAACAACAAAACCTCAAATAACAAAAACAACAAAAAATGCAAGAAAAGCATCAAAAACAGAATAGACAATAACAACATTAGCAAAGCAAAAACAACAAATGTAAACACAACAATAGCAACAACAATAATAGCAACAAAACCAAGACAGCAAAAACCAAACAACAAAAGATAAACCAACAATTTACAAGCAAAAACAGCAACAATAAAACAAGAACAAAAGCAACAACAGCAACAAAAGTAAAAACAACAAAAGCAACACCGTCAGCAACAAAAGCAACAAAACAAAAAACAACGAAAACAGTTACAATAGCAAAGCACAAAAATCAACAACAACAACAACAGCAACAAAATTGATCAAATTGGCATTATGCAAGATATTTTAAAAATATAATGTACAAGAGTACTAGCAATAATAATAAACAATAATAAAATATACAAATCAAGAATGTAAGGTTATATCATTATTTAATAACAGTAGAAGTTGATTTCTACGTTGCTTGGTTATACTGTGAATGTAATTGTTGCATTAAAGTTAGGTAAAATGAAAAACGAAAGTAACATTAAAAAAGGGTTTTAATCGCAGGTAACGACTACTTCTATATTAACAACAACAACAAAAGCCAAACAGGAGCAACAATATCAACAAAAACAAGGAGAACAAAAGCAAAACATAAAAAACAGACAAACAAAAACGACAACAAGATACAAACAAAAGAACAAAAACAGCACCTTCTTGAACAGGAATAACAAAAAAAGCAGCAAGAACAACAGAGACATAAACAACAACAAAGCAAAATAGTAGAAATAAAGCAACCACAAAAACAACAACAGTGTTAAAACAACAAAATCAGCAAGAACAACAACAATAGTGTAAAACAAAAAACGGAAATAAAAAAAAACAACAATAAAAGCTAAAAGAACATAAACAAAAAACAAAAACAAAAATGAACAACAACGGCAACAACAAGAACAACGCAAAAGCAACAGCAACAGCAAAACCAAAAGCAACAAGCAACAACAACAACAACAATATCAGCAGCAGCAAGAACAACATCGAAAGCAAAAGAAATAACAACAACAAAAGCAAAAACAACAAATACAACCGGAAAAGCAAAAGCAACAAATACAATAGTAACATTATCAGCAGCAACTACAGCAACAGCAAAAGCAAAAACAAAAACATCAGAAACAAAACAACAACAAAAGCTAAAATAACAATATCAACAAAAAAGGTTAAGACCACAACAAAAAAGGCAAGAACAACATCAAAACCACAAGCAACAATAACAATATTAGCAACAAAAGCAAAATCAACAAATATAAACAACAAATGCAACAACAACAATAGCAACAAAACCAAAACATCAAAACCAATCAGCACCACAAAAAGATAAACCCACAAAATTAAAGCAAAAACAGTAACACTAAATATAACACAACAACAAAAAAAAAAAAAAAAAAAACAACAGCAACAAAAACAGCATCAAACAGTACCAATAGCAAAACACCACAAATTAAAAACAACAACAACAACAGCAACAACAACATTGAGCAAAGTTACATTATGTAAGATATTTTAAAATTTTAATGCACAAGAGTACTAACAATAATAATAAATAATAACAAAAATATACACGTCAAAAATGTAAATTTATATTATGTTAATTTATTTAATAACAGTAGAAGTTGATTTGTAAGTTGCTTTGGATATACTGTGAATGTAACTGTTGCAGTAAAAATAACTATTATAGTTAGGTAATATTAAAAACGATAGTAACATAAAAATGGTTTTTATCGCAGGTAGCAATTACTCCTATTTTTACAACAACAACATCAACAATATTAGCAACAATATCAACAATTACAAGGACAACAAAAGCAAAACATCCAAAAAAACCGACGAACAAAAACGACAATGAAATACAAACAAAAACAAAAGCAGCCCCTGCAAAAACAGGAATAACAAAAAAAGCAACAAGAACAACAGAAGCAAAAACAACAATATAAAAGCAGTAGAAATTCAACAACAACAAGAATGTTAAAACAACAAAATCAGCAAGAAGAACAACATCAGTGTTAAACAACAACAAAAACAAAACGGAAGTCAGCAAAAAAAACAACAACAAATGCTAAAAGAAGAACAACAACAAAAACAAAAATGAACAACAACAAAAACAAAAATGAACAACAACAACGGCAACAACAACGAACATCAACAACAACAACAACAACAACAACATAAAAGCAAAAGCAACAACAACAACAAAAACAGCAACAACAACAGCAACAACAACAAATGCAAAAGCAATAAATACAACCGGAAAAGCAAAAGCATCAAATATAATAGCAACATCACCAGCAACAAGCACAGCAACAGCGAAAGCAAAAATAAAAACATCAAAAACAAACCAGCAACAACCAAAAGCTAAAATAGCAAAAAAAAAAAAAAAAAAAAAAAAAAAAAAAAAAAAAAAAAAAAAAAAAACATCAAAACAAAAGCAACAACAACAACAACAACAACAATATTAGCAGAAAAGGCAAAAACAACAAGTGTAAGCACAACAAATGCAACAACAACAATAGCAACAAAACCAAAAACAGCAAAATCAATCAACAATAACAAAAAATAAATCGCCAAAATAAAAGTTAAAAACAGCAACAGTAAAAAACAGCAACAATAAAACAAGATCAAGCAACAAAAGCAAAAAACAAAAAACAATAGCAACATCAGCAGCAAAAGTAAAAACAGCAACAACACTAAAAAACAATAACAACAAAATAGAAAACAAAAAAACAGCAGCGAAAACAGTAACAATTGCAAAACGCAAAAACTTAACAACAACAAAGGCAAAAACAGTATCAATGCCATCAGTAGCAGCGATAGAAACAACAACAACAACAACAACAAAAATAACAACAACAACAACAACAACAACAACAAAAACGAAAAGCGATAGAAAAAGCAAAAACAACTAAAATAATAATAACAACAACAACTGTAAAACAAAAATAACAAAATATAAATCAAAAACCTTCAATAACAACAACAACAAAGATAAACCAACAAAAAATTAAAAATAGCAAAAATAAAACAACAACAACAACAAAAGCAAAAATAGCAGCAAAAGCAACAACAAAAAACACAAAAAAAAAACAGCGAAAACAGTAACAATAGCAAAACACTAAAAAGCAACAGCAACAGAATTAAAAGAAAAAAAGGAAAGAAAACAGTATCAGTAGCAACACGCCAGAAAATCAGCAATAACAAGAGCAACAAAAGCAAAAGCAACAAAAACTGCATCATTACTTACCATCAGTAGCAGCGATAGAAACAACATGCAAATAAAAACTACAACAGCAGCAACAAAAATCAACAACAAAAACAAAAAAAAGGGATCAAAAGCAAAAAACACTAAAACAATAACAACAACAACAGATAGAAACAACAACAACAGATAAAAACAACAAAAATGGAAGTAACTGCAAAAACAATAAATAATAAACCATGAACAATAGCAAAACAAAAATCAGCATAAACAACACAGCAAAAACGAAAATAGCAACAATAGAAAAACAAACAACAAAGCTAAAATATCAAAATCAGCAAAAAATTACACCAAAACACCATCATCAGCGGCAGTAACAACAGCAGCAACAACAACAACAACAAAAACAACAACAACAACAACAACAACAACAACAACAACAGCAACAACAACAACAACAACAACAACAAGAAAAACAAACCCCATTCAAAAAAACCTGTTATAAGCTAACAACAACAACAACAACAACAACAACAACAGCAACAAAAACAACAACAACAACAACAACAACAACAACAACACAAGCAAAAACAATAAATGCGGCAAAAACAGCAGCAACGATAACAAAAGCAAACACAAAAATAAAAACAGCAACAACAACAACAACAACAAATTTTTACCTCTTTGTACGTTTTGTCAGAGTGAATGACCGAGAATGAAGGAAGCGTGTTTTGAAGAGAAGCGATTATTCCTTTCTTAAAATTCACATCATGTGGATTCTCTTGAGGATGGAAGCAAATTCCTTGGACAGTTCCTTCAGACATCGAAAACATCACAGGGAACTTTGTCAGCTCGGAAAACTCTTCATCTGTTAATTAAATAGAAAATTTTATAGCAAAATCATTGATTTGTATGAAAATGAATGGAGCTAAAGATAAGTTTAGAAAAAAATCAATAAATCTAATGTCGTAAATTAAAAATTTAGACGGTAATAAATATATAAATGACATTTTAAGTTTATTTGTTTTTAATTAAGCTTCTAACCGTATATTACAAATCTACATCTTGATCCCCTTATTTGGCCCATAGGTTCTTATATGGTAATATCGTTTACATTTACATATGGAGAATCTCCTAAGCATCAAAAGTAGCAAGAACAACAACAACAACAACAACAACAACAACAACAACAACAACAACAACAACAACAACAAAGGATTAAATTTGACTAATTTTTGCTCTTTGAACAATCTGTCTTTTCCAATCTCTGGAAGACATATGCCATTTTATTTTCCCGCCGTACATTAGTTACTGTTGTTTTATAAACTTGCCTGAAGTTTCGAGCTAGAATATTTTTAAATAATATATATATATATATATATATAAAGAATGGCTGTCTGTACATATATATATCTTCTTCTAATAATATATATAATAATATAATAGCAATAATAATAATAATGTAACAATAATATTCATATACACTTGAGGCTATATATATATATGGGCTAATATATCATATTTTATATAGAAGAACCGATCC
>JABUQX010111983.1:12500-20000 GCA_015478945.1 Trachelipus rathkii | reverse complement strand
CAACTAACTATATATATATAATATATAATATGTGTAATAATACTTATATATATATATTTAGCTTAATAAATACTAAATATAATATAGCAATAATATATATAGTATATATACCTAATAATAATAATAATAACTAATATATATATATATATATATATATAATATATAACTATGAATTGCGCTGACTATATGTATAGCCAGCAGCAACTATATGCTGTAACCAGCAGCCAACGCTCAACAACAACTCATATGCTGCTGCTGATAACATTGAAAATACTGTAAACTGAAAAGTACCTTCATGAACACTAATCAGTTAACGCATCTGGCAAGGATGAAACGAGATGAGTTTTACGGTGGTCGTAGTGTAAACATGTAAATATGATAATGGAAAAAATATAAAAGTGGTGTAAAGGTGTATTAAGTCCTTACTTACATGGTTAAATTTCCAATTAAGGCTTTAAGTGCTAAATTACTGCATTCATCGTTCAACCTCCAAGGCTTAGAAAGTAATCAAGTAATAAGTACATCAAGTAAAGAACTTACAAGTACATCGAGTACTTAAGTCAGTAGAAAACATTTAATTTCTTGATTCATTCATATTAATGTTCGCTCTTTTGAGGCGTAAAAAGTTTTAAAATTCGTCCTTATTTTCTTTTGCAAACTGTCATCTCAAAAAATTAAGATTGATAATAGTAACAAAATCGATAATAAAACATATACCAAGTAACATACAATTCTGAAATCACAAAAACATATAGTGATTAAAGTTAACTGAAAAATTCATAAATTTATACAAATTGCACGAGAAGAAGAATTTATTTTTCATCAAAAGTTATATAGCAACAGCAGAGCTATTGCCTAAATTGATATTTGACATCTTATTAAAATTTATTGTCAAATACTTGACAAAATTTAGAAAGATACTAGAGGTCAACGAACAAGATCGAAGAATATTTTACCATTTAATTTGTTAGTGTAAATAAAGCTTAAAATTTACAAATCAGAAACAAATTTTCTCTTACACGCTAAATGATGGCCATCCTATTACTTTCTAGAACATTTAAAAGCTGCTGTCTTTCAATTAAATTCAAATTTTAAAAAAAAAAATACAAAAATTAAGTAAAAATCATTTCAAATTACAGAGGTTAACTTCATATTATTAGTTCAAATAATAATCTTTAAGAATATGATGAAATGGTATACGGAGAATGAAATTTGAATAACAGAGAGAGAGAGAGAGAGAGAGAGAGAGAGAGAGAGAGAGAGAGAGAGAGAGAGAGAGAGAGAGAGAGAGAGAGAGAGAGAGAGAGAGAGAGAGAGAGAGAGAGAGAGAGAGAGAGAGAGAGAGAGAGAGAGAGAGAGAGGGAGAGAGAGAGAGAGAGAGAGAGAGAGAGAGAAGAGAGAGAGAGAGAGAGAGAGAGGTGAACATCGGTGACATTTCGGAAAACATTTTTTTTCCTATGGGAAACTTTGCAACCCTTTGGGACTAGGATAGATTAGATCAGGTGCAAAATTTCCACCCATAATATCTTTTTTTGTTTGTTTTTAATTCCCTTTTCATGAACTTTCGAAATTCAATTGATCAGAGTCATCTGGTGGACATTTTCACGAAAGAAAAACGATTTGAAAGATGAATGATTGAACGAGAGGAAAATTTTGACGATACAAAGCTTTTAATATATATATATATATATATATATATATATATATATATATATATATATAACCATATATATATATATACTCTTCTTGCTCTATACCAACTTATATATATATCATGTATATGTATATATAATATATGTATATGTATATATATATATAATATATTTATAATATCAAATATATACATATATGTTAACATATATATTAGCTTAATATATATATGTAATATCAACCAACAGCGCTCTTTGCCACTATTTGTACTAATAACTTGTATGTATATGAAATAACCATAACCTTAGCAACATAACAGCCAGTAATATGTGTATGTAGCCAACCTTAGCCAGCAATATATATATATTTGTATGTATACCAATAATAACCAGCCCAGCCATGTATAACCAGCAGCAGCAGCCAGCAACCAGCTGTAACTGCTGCTGCTCAGCTGCTGCTCAACATAACAACCAGCAGCAAGACGTAATAGTATGTATGGCATATATAATATAATAACATATATATCATATATATGTGTATATGTATAATAATAACAATATATACATATATATATAATATATATAACCCAGCAGCAGCAGCATGTATGCTGCCTTCTTGCTGCTGCTTCTTTCAGCAGCAGCCAGCAGCCATGCTGCTGCTGCTATAACCAGCTCAGCGCTGTAGCCAGCCAGCAGCCAGCCAGCAATATATGTATGTAGCAGCAATAACAATATAGTAGCCAATAACATATAGCAATAATAATAATAACTAGCATAATAATAATAATAATATATATATATATTTCCCCATACATTCCCGAAGGAACTGGGTATATCAACAAATTCACAAACCAAGTGAAAATTTCCAACAATAATAATATATAATAATAGCCAATATTAAACAGCGACTATATGTATATATAATAATGTGTAGTAACAGTAACGGCTCAGCCGACAACAGCAGCAACAATATATATATGCTGCTGTAATATATATATATGTATATATATAATTATATATGCTAACAGCAATAACAATAGCAACAGCCAATAACAGCCAGTAACCAACAGCCTTTCTTCTTTCTTTATATATATAATAACAACAGCAACAACTATAGCACAACCAGTATATGTATATATAATATATATATATAGTAATAACCAGTTAATATAACCTTAACCTTAATAATAATAATATAAACAATAATATTAGCAACCTTATATATATATATATAGCCAGTATATATATATCTTCCCCTTATATATATAACACTTATATATAGCCTTATAACCAGGAAGCGTTCTTAACTGCTGCTGCTGCTTTTTTACATATATATATATATAGGTCGGAAGTGGTTTTCCTCTGACATCATGTAACTCGAGAACAGCAACACCTACAGTAAAAACAAATTATATATTTTGAATCAGCGGAAAATTTTAAGGAAGGTTTTTTTTTTTTGCATATTCGTCGAAAAGATATTTAAAAAAAATTCTCTATTTAGGGAGCTCGGAGCCGACGGGGATAGAGAGGCCGTCGTCCACCAGAGCCGAGAGAACCGACTCACACACTATATTTGCGGTTTACCCTATGGTACATTCGTTTAGTTAAAAAAAAATAACACTATGGTATTACTTTAACTAAAAGGAATACCAAAAGGGTAACCACAAACAACATATCAGCCTCCCGATAATTTGTGAAGGGACACTCGTCATCCCCTCTGCTCCATCTGCTCGAGCCCCTAAATGGGGAAAAAAATTTTAAAAATATTTCCGACGAATAACGCATAAAAAAAAAAAAAAAAAAAATCAAGCCTTAAAATTTTCCACGATTCCAAAAATACAATTTTTTTACTGTAGGTGCTGCCGTTCTCGGAAGTAACATGATGTCAGCTTTAGACACTCTGACCATATATATATATATATATATATATATATATATATATATATATATATATATATATATATATATATAGCAACAATAATAATAACAACATATGCTGCTATATATATATATATATATATATATAACAACTGCTTCAGTAGCTATATATTATATATGTTGACCATAAACATCGTTTTGAACGGAACAGTGCTGTTTTTTTTATTACTATTTGATAATAAACATTTCAAATTTTTCCTGTTTTTTAAGTGTTTTTAACTGCTGATGTCAAAATTCAGCTAAAAAGGTTAGTTGATTGAGTTAAAACTAATGAGACTAAGGTTGTGAGGTATTTGAGAATTTTCTGAAACCAACCTAGAATAATTCAACAAAAAATGGAAGATTAGTTTAGAAACACTGAGAATTTCTAGTGGATTCTACTAAGTTGGACACCTGGATGGAAGGAAATCCAGGACAGTCTGGATGAGATAATGTGGGCCAGGCCTTTGAGTACTCAGCAATTATGGGATGAGAAAACCGGGAGCTTTAAAAACTAAAATTGAAACGTTCTTTTTGGGGGACGTGGATGGCCTAGTGGGTAGAGCATCCGGTTATTGTTAACTCTGCGACGCGGAGTTCAATGTTCGAATCCCGCTGATGGAGAGTAAAATCTCCTTTGACTCATTCATTTAAAATTAAACAGAAGAAACTCTTGTTTTTAATCAGTGAACCCCTAACAGAATATATAATTATGAAGTAGTTGGATACATGAAATAAAGAAAACATACCGGTATCTTAAAGATGGGTTCAGACATTGCTGAAATTAAAAAATACCTAAGATTCCAGACATTTGTAATGCTGCAGTGTTTATTCTTTGTATTCAAGAAAGTACAACTGCCTTTGAGTGAATATTTTCTGTTGCGAGCAGTATTTTGTCAAAGGATATATACCTATTAAATGTTGACACAATGAGAGCCATATTAGTTATAGGATAAAATTATGTTCTATAATATATAAGATGAAATACAGAAATTCATAGTAAGATCGTGGTGAAATATCACTATCCCCTCTACGCCCTTCTACATAAATTTTTGTATGGGTTCTGTTACTAAAAAATAATGGCAAGCTCAAAATATTTATGCATTTAAATTTTTTTATCGTCTTACTTTTTTATCAATACAAAGTAATAAATAGTTAAATGAATAGTAAATAGTTTTTGTCATTCCAACATGTTTTTGTTTCCAGGAAATGTCACACACACACAACACAACACACACACAACACACCACACACACACACACACCACCACACACACACACACCACACACACACACACACCACACACACACACCACACACACACACACACACACACACCATACAAAAGACATATATTAAAGATAGTTAACTAGTAGATCTATAATATTAGGTGATTACAATAATATTTCATACTATATTATTATATTATTATATCATATATATATATATAACGAAATATTCATGAGATATATGTTTCTAATCTGTTTAGTGACATTAATTATACTATATATATTAAAACATTCATATATATATATATATATATATATATATATTATAATATATATATATATATATATATATATATATATTAGGCGTATATATATATACTATATATAAACTTTATATAATATATATATATATAATCAATATATATATATATTATATTATATATATATAATATATATATTAATATATTATATATATAATATATATATATATATATATATATATATATATATATATTATTTGATGACACTTCATTGCTATGAAAGTTTGAAATATAGTTTTCATTTTTAATGTAACATGATACTTTTGTTTACATATTAAGATATGTTTTTTCTCAAAAGTTTTTGGTACCTTTTCAATCGGACTTTTAGGTTTCTGTGTTTATCTCATTTCAATTTTATTAAAAAGATACATTTTCAAAACGTTTATCATTATTTGATGCAAAATGAAATTTGTGAGTAACAAATTTTGGTGAAGACTATAAAGATTATAAGGGGAAACAGATATTAAATCAGTAATATCTCATTTTTATGTCTTATTTTTCCCAAATATATAAATACAAGTATAATATTATATTATATATATATATATTATATATATATTATATATATATATATATATATATATAATTATCTTATATATATATATACTATATATATATATATTATATATATATATTATATATACTATATATAACATTATTATATGCGTGTGTGTGTGTGCTGTGTGTGTGTGTGTGTGTGTGGGTGTGTGTGTGTATGTGTGTATGTGTGTGATGTGTGTGTGTGTGTGTAGTTGCGGTGTGTTGTGTGTGAGCCACGAGAATATGTTTGCGTACTTGATATATATAAATCACAAAGCCAATATATTTTAATCTGACATTTATCCAAGTCCTCCAACTTTGATGTGACCTTTCCAATGACAACAAAACCCATGACAACAGAAGTTCTTTATTCATCACTCTCCCCCCTCTAGTTCATAATACACATACATAATGCATAAAAACTTATTGCTCATGCATACCCAGTAAATGTTTTCTCAAATTGTCCCAGTCTGCAATAACCTTTTCTACATTTTATCAATAATTTGTTATTCATTTACTTACGTTTATTTTTGTTGAGAAAATGTGAGTAATAAAATTTGTACAATTTTTAACATTTGCCAATAATAATATGTGCATTCGCTTATGTATCATGCAAATTTCTAGACTTTCTTTCACGAAACATAAAAGAACTTCAGAAAATACATATTTAAATACACGATTTAAAATACCAAGCATTATATTACACAAATCAAGATATCCGGTGTCATAAAAATCCAACCCCCCCAAAAAAATGGACATGCCCAAACTTACCTGCAATGCCACCTTTTAAAAGTACAAAAAAGATTCCAATAACGAAGCCAAACATCTTGCACTTCTGACCTCAACAACAAACTAATAAAAGCAAATACTGAGTCAATGTGAATGATTCGAAGAGCCAATTCTCTTGAAGATCAAATTTCGGACAAAAAAAATGGAGAAAGAAATGCGTCAATGAGCTTATAATTTTCCCAAGCATCTCTAATAGATTGATACCACGTGAGTATATATATATATATATATATATAATATATATATATATATTATATATATATATATAATATATATATATTATTAATATAGATTATTTATAGATATACAAATATATATATATATATACTATATTATATTATATATATATATATATATATATATATAATATATATATATATATATATTTACTCACAAACTTTACAACAGCTCCCAGGAAGGGTCAAGACCCTATCAGCGGGGCCAGCACTCTTCTGAATCTTTTCCTCTATTTCTTCCAAAAAACATCCATATTCCCTCGCTCCTGCTCGAACGGCAACCGTGTCTTCTTCAATGAGTCTCCACGAAGCTATCCCATCTCTTCTAGTCTCCTCTGGTCTCGTTTTCTCCGCGTATCCGCTCCTATCTCTTCTTGGCTTACTTTCCCTCTGATCTCTCCAGATGTCCCACCACCTCAGTCTAGCTGTCATCCATCTTATTCATATAGCCTTTACTCAACCATCCTCTTCTTATTCTTTCGTTTCTCTGTCTGTCTCTTCTAGTCTCTCCCATTATCGCTCTCAAACGCACATCTCCGCCGACTGTATTCTACTATCCTCTCTCTTGTGGTCGTACTCCATGTTTTTGGCTCCATATAGTAAAAATCGGTTGTTAACACACCTTTTGACCTCCATACTCATTTCCATATATATATATTATATATATATATATATATATATATATTATATATATATTATATATATAATTAATATATATTAATATATATATATTAATATATATAATATATTTAATATATATATAATATATATATATATTATATATACAGTGTTATATATATATATATATATATATATATATA
>JABUQX010111983.1:0-7500 GCA_015478945.1 Trachelipus rathkii | reverse complement strand
CATCAACCAATTCCTCAGCTGTACCTCTAACTCTGTTCACTCTTATTCCGGACGATTCAACTCTCCATTCTTCCACTCATTCAAATCTCTCCCTCTTTGCATCTAGAGTTGCCTCTTGTCTTCAGTTCTGTATTTCTATTTTTGGTCACCTGGATAGGTCATCACAAGCGGGGCGTGCCACCCTTGTAAATTCAACTCTTGAAAATTTGTCATATACTTACATTCCCTCTCAAAAAACACCTCCTAACTTTCCTATTTTTTCGACGGTTCTAACGTCTCACCTGTTGACAACATAAACATTCTTGGTCTGAACATTAACAAAAAATTATCTTGGAAACCTCATATCACAACGGTTGCTAAGGTGGCCTCAAAGAAACTGGGAGTTCTGTTCAGGTTGCGGGAATTTTTTTCTTCTGCACAGCAGTAGTAGGGGATGGATTCCGCACACCGCCCTTGACCGACCTTGACTGACCTTTTTGACCTTGACCCACCTGACTTTTTTGAGCCCAAATTTTTACCTGCCGTTGACCTTTTTTTGCCTCGACCTTTTTTTGACCGTGACCTTTTTTCGACCAACCCTTGGTCTTCCCTGGGTCAATTTTGGCCCACGTATTTTGGCAACCCTAAAAAAATTTTTTTGGCAACCATAATTTTTGGCAACCCTTCGAAGAAGGGTTGCGCCAAACGGTTGCGTCAGCAACCGTTGTACGTACCCCCACCTTAATTTTTTGGACCAACCCTTGGTCTTCCATGGGTCATTTTTTGCCCACGGTAATTTTTTGTCCTTCCTTTAGGGGCTTAGCCCTTTTTTGATGTCTTACCTTGTTTTGACCATGATATTCGCCTGCACCTTGCCAGATATTCATGGGTCATTTTTTGCCACACGGTAATTTTTTGCCTTCCTTTAGGGGCTTAGCCCTTTTTGATTGTCTTAACCTTGTTTGACCATGATATTTCGGCCTTGACCTTGCCATATACCATGGGTCAATTTTGGCCCACGCCAATTTTTTGGCCACTCGTGTCCCACCCGTCACATATTTCGTTCCTAACTTGAACGCATGTATGGATCTATCCTAACTTGAGCACCTACACACACACACACACACACACACACACACACACACACACACACACACACACGCACTTACACTTATACAGACATTCACTATGACACTTATACACACATTCACTATGACACTTACATTTACCCATAGACACTTACATTTACACTTATACTCACGTACAAACACACTACCATCCCTTTGGTCTTCCATCCGTGGGTCAATTTTGTCCCACGCCAATTTAGGCCTTGTAATTTTTTGGTAACCCTTTAGGGGCTTAGCCCTTTTTGATGGCTTAACCTTTTTTGTCCTTGACCTTTGCTCCAAAGCTTGACAGATACCATGGGTCAATTTTGACCCACGGTAATTTTTTTGTCCTTCCTTTAGGGGCTTAGCCCTTTTTGATGTTTTAACCTTGCTTTGACCTTGATATTTCTGGCCTTGACCTTGCCACCGCATTCACCGATGGGTCAAATTTTGACCCACGAGGCTTAATTTTTTGACCACTCGTGTCCCACCCGTCACATATTTCGTTCCTAACTTGAACGCATGTATGGATCTATTCCTAACTTGAAACACCTACACACACACAAACACACACCACCACACCACACACACACACACACACACACACACCACTTACACACACACCACACTTACCACTTTACACACATTCCACTATGAACACTTATACACACATTCACTATGACACTTACCATTTACCCATAGACACTTAAATCACTTATACACTTACACACACACACACACACACACACACACACACACACACCACACACACACACACACACACACACCACACTTACACTTATACACACATTCACTATGACACTTAATTCACTATAACATTACATTTCCCATTAGACACTTACATTCTACACTTACCACAGTACAAACACACTGCCATTCCCTTTGGTCTTCCATGGGTCAATTTTGACCCACGGTAATTTTTTGTTCTTCCTTTTAGGGACTTAGCCCTTTTTTTGATGTCTTAAACTTGTTTGACCATGATATTCAGGCCTCGACCTTGCCAGATACCATGGGTCATTTTGACCCACAGCCTAACTTGATGGCTTTGATGGTTCCCAATCACCTTAAGAAGTATCTAGGGATGTTCTATTAGTGTTCTATTGAGTATTAGATGAGTGCCAGAGTGAGTGCCAGCGTGAGTGCCAAGTGACGAGTTGCCAATGAGTGCCATGGAGTGGCCAAGTGAGTGCCAAATGAGTGCAAGTGAGTGCCACATAGTGCCAACTGAGTGCCACTTTTTTCAAGCCTTTCTAGCCTCCCCTGAGCCTAGAATAGCCCTAATATGGGGGTCTACCCCTAGGTTAAAGATGAGGATTCGATTGGTTGTATATTACAACCAGCTAGGATGCTTTCCTACTATGAGTAGGTCTTTTCTAGCACTTATAGCCTATATATATATATATATTATATATATTATATATATAATATATATATTATATATATTATTATATATATAATATATTATATATATATATAAATATATATATAATATATATATATAATATACTATAATATATATGATATATTATATATTAAATATATATATATATATATATAATATATCAATACATATATATATATATATATATATAATAATATATATATATATATATATATATTATATATATTACTTTCAAACACACCTACACACATACACTATGACACTTATACACACATTCACTATGACACTTATACACACTATGACACTTATAAGCGCTTACACTCTCCATAGACACTTACATTAAACCATATACACTTACACTCACACCACACACAGATACACTTACGTTTACACTCACACACTTGATATTTTGATGCCTCAACTTTGATGCCTCAACTTTGATGCCTCAGCATTAATGCCTCAGCATTGATGCCTCAACTTTGAAGGTTCATCTTTGATGACTCATCTTTGATGACGTCATCTTTGATACCGTCTATATTGATGCATTCATCTTTGGAAATCATCTTTGGATGGCTCATTCTCTTACCCTACATCAAAGAACAGAGTTAATATTAATGTTTTCCCCTAGCATAAGTCATAAGCTAACCACCAGGGCACAGCGTGCGCCCTCCGCGTGAAAGACTGACAACCCCGCACCCGCAGGTGCGACCCGCCGCGTCCCCGCCCGCCGCGTTCCCGCCCGCCGCGTGCGCCCGCAGGCGCAATATCCCCGCACGAATGAAAAATATATATACTACGAGTCATTCATTTTTATTTCATACTTAAACATTTCAAAGAATTTCTTTTAAAATATACTATGAGTCATTCATTTTTATTTCATACTTAAACATTTTTATTAAAAACATTTTCGCGAACCTAAAACTGTAACTCATTACATACATCTTTTATATTTTTTACTTAATACTTTTTAATTTAAAAATTTTAAAAATTGTATGTAAGAAGAAAAAACCAGAGTGTCTGATATATAAACATTTTACTACAATTGTACGAAATTTTATTAAAAACATTAACATTACATACCTTAAAGCAGTAAATCAGTAAATCAATAGAGGTGTTACCTAACACCTAGGGGGCGGGATTAGTATGCTTTTGTTTTACTGTTTTACTGCTTTAACTCTTTCGCTGCGGCTCTCGCTGACTCAGTTTTTCCGCCACTGACGATAAGCCTCAGCGCTGAGCTAGCAATATCGTATTAACATTTTGACAATTTATTATTATTATTATTATTATTATTATTATTATTATTATTATTATTATTATTATTATTATTATTATTATTATTATTATTATTATTATTATTCTTATTATTATTATTCCTATTCTTATTCTTATTATTCTTATCATCTTTTTTCTCCTATTATTATTCTTCTTATTATTATTCTTATTCCTATTATTATTCTTATTATTATTATTCTTATTATTATTATTCTTATTCTATTATTCTTATTATTCTTATTCTTATTTTTATTCTTATTTTTCTTTTCTATTTTTATTATTTTATACATTCTTATTCTTATTTTTCATATATATTCTTATCTTATTATCTTATTCTATTATTCTTTTCTTATTATTATTATTCTTATTATTCTTATTTTTTTCTTATTCTTATTATTCTTATTGTTATTCTTATTATTTGTATACTTATTATTCTTATTGTTATTTTTATTATTCTTATTCTTGTTATCTTATTGCATTCTTATTATTCTTATTCTTATTTTCTTATTCTTATTGTTATTCTTATTCTTATTATTCTTATTGTTATTCTTATTATTCTTATTCTTATTATTCTTATTGTTATTCTTTTTATTCTTATTCTTATTATTCTTATTGTTATTCTTATAATTCTTTTCTTTTATTGTCATTGTTATTCTATTTCTATATATCACTCAGTTTGATCGTACCATATTCTTATCCTTCTATATTGCATTATCATAATTATTCCAATCGTACTATTTGTTTGTTGTTGGCAATTGCATCAAAATAGCATTTACTTTTGAATTCATTATCTTTATAACTATAGATATTTCTTATTAGATATCCTATATATTTTTCGTTATTAGATAGTAATTCTCTATATCTTCATTATATTACTTATATATTTATTGGATTAATCTTTATATTTCATATTTATTCTTATTATTTTCTATTATCTCTATATACAATTATTATGATTTTATTATTACTGGTGTAATCTTAATATTTGTTTCAATCTGTGCGGTAAAACTGTCTTTAATTGTTGATTTTTTATTTATCTATATATTTTATTTAATCTTTTTTCAATGAGTGTCTCCTATCAAACATGCCTCTCCTAATAAGACCCCCCACTTTCCTCAAGTATCCAACTATATCTCAACGATTATTCTTTCTTAGCATACTAATT
Organism: Trachelipus rathkii; assembly: GCA_015478945.1. Lineage (NCBI taxonomy): Eukaryota > Metazoa > Arthropoda > Malacostraca > Isopoda > Trachelipodidae > Trachelipus > Trachelipus rathkii. The sequence continues at coordinate 2,549 of JABUQX010111983.1, read as the reverse complement.
TCATTCTATTCTACCTCTTTTATCTTTTTTGGATTAGTGTATTGGAACTGAAGATTTGGTATAGCTTCATGTTAAAGTAGTTATATAGACTTCCTTTTCTACATTCCTTTGCCACTTTGTACTTCTGTACATTACGTTCCTTGACTTCATATTCTGTAAATGCTTAAAGAACTTCTAGACTCTTTCTGAATGTTAGTGTATAGTCTATATATATATATTCTTATATTATTTTCTAGAGTGAATGTTTCTTTTCTTTAAAGCCTATTTAATTCTCCTTAATATTTATATAATTATACTGTAATATTCTTGCATTGATCTGTGACAAGACTTTAGCTTCCGATTTAATATCTTTTCTATTCTCATTTTTATAACTTATATTACCATACTCATATATTATATTCTTTATATATATTATTTATTATATCATTAATTGTATTATTTACTTATGTTATTACTTTATTGTTTATTTACTTATTATTCTTATTATCATTATAATTAGTCTATTATTGTTATTATATCTTATAATATTTATTTACTATTATTTATCTTAATCAATTAAGTCTACCAATTTATTTATATATTAATTATTTATATTTATAAATATTATTCTTATTTATTATTATTCCTCTTATATTATATTTTCCTATTAATATATTTTTGAATTATATTTTATATTTTAAATTATTTATTATTAAATATTTTATTACCATTACTATTTATTTATTCAGTTATTAAATGATTAAGTTGCTTACTCATTATTTTATCTTTTCTTATATTTATTCTCAAATAATTATACCACCTAGGTTACCGCCAGTCTACCTTTCATTACCTTTATAACAAATTACATTTATTATTCTTATTCAAACTCTCCAGGGCTCCTCTCAACTTTTTATATACTACTATAATTACTCATTATTAATATAATATTTACTTATATATTATTTTCTATTATCGTATAAAGGTAAATTCAAAAATCTTCTTATAATCATGCTAATCTTCTCATTCTTAAATTATACTATATATAAATTTTCTTATTCATTTTAATTGTTAGTTTACAGTGAATATTCTTATATACTTATATATATTACTATAATATATTCCTATTATTATTTCTCATTAAATTTTGTATCACACTTTGGATGCTAATCCTTATATTTAAACTTTTCTTTAATATAGATTCTATATTTCTATTATCATAATCATTAATTTATCTATATTATTTATTTTAAAACAATTTAAATATTATTGTATATTATTATTTTATTTTTAATTATTATTCTTAATATTTTTAATTATTTTTACTATTATATTAGTTTTTTAATATTAATTCTAATCTTTACTTCTACTTCTCTTCTGTCTTCTTCTTCTTCATTCTTATCCTATTTCATATATTCTATGTTACTATCTTTACTTTTATCTTCTTTCTCCTTATAAAGCTAGTTCTTCTTATTCTTATTTATTCTTATTACTTATCTGTTATAATCTTATTTCTACTCTTTTTATCTTCTTATATATTTACTTCTTTCTTCTCTATATCTTATCTTTACTGTCAATTACTTTCTATCTTTCATTCTTTCATTTACTTTATTACTTATCTTCTTTACTTATCTTTCTATTCTTTTCTCATTATTCTATCTTCTATATCTTCTTCCTATATCTATTTCCTTCATTTAACTATATTCATTATTTTGATTACAGAATTATTACTTTAATTAAATATATATTAATTTAGATATAATTTAACTACAGATTAATTAATTATATATTATATATTTATTATATATTAATTAATATTATTTATTATTATATATACTGTTATTATTTATTTTTATTATAATATTATTAATTATTATAATATATTTAACGTATATTATTATAATATTTTATTATTAATTATATAATTTAATTTATATATTATTTTAATTATATTATTATTTTTATTATTTATATTAATATATATATTAATAATATTAATATATATTAATATATAATTAATCATAATATATATAATATATATATATATAATAATATATATATATATAAGATATGATATATTGTATCTTATTAGTATGTCCTGAATAGCAAAATTAATGTCCTCCTAAAATTATACTTATAACGTTTATTCTACAAATGTGAGTAATTAAATTTTTATTTATTACTACTTATATATATATATATATTGTAGTCTTGAATTAATATTTAAATATTAAAATAAATAAAATATATATTATTTTAAGATATTAAATTTTTTGATATATATATTATATTATATATATTATATATATATATATATATAATATATAATATATATTATAATTAATATATATATATATATTATATATTATAATATAATATATAAGTTTATAGGTCATATGATATGATATACACGTGCATTTATGACATTTTTTGAATTGGTAGATACATTTTTTTTAGGGGACTTCCTCTACATTAGGTTTAAAAAGAATTGGGCATATTTTTTTAAAAAAAATCTGTTTAAAAAAACCATCCAATTCTTGCCGTTGTAAAATAAAACTCGATCCTGCTTCCTG
>JABUQX010111982.1:22500-24847 GCA_015478945.1 Trachelipus rathkii | reverse complement strand
ATATATATAATATATATATATATATATATATTATATATATATATAATATATATATATATATATATATATAGGTATATATTATTGCGACTTTCTCCAAGAAGTCCCAAAAGAATCAAGTAGCTCCCCTGGTGTGTTGGGTTTTAGCCGGAACATTGTATTGCATTCTAGTGCTTGATGGCTCGCCCCTTTCTCAGTTCATTGACACCAACGGTATCCTCAGCATTTTTTCTACTTTAGCAGTACTAGTAGGTGATTACAGTCATAGCTTGTGGGAGCTCTCTTTACTTCGTTCAAATACGTTACACCGCACCTTACACAGTTTATTTATAGATGGCAGTAAATCAGAGAGTCTGGAAGATGCCTCAAGTGGCTGCACATAAAGAATGCCCTTCATTCACACCTGGTCTCATTATCTCTTCAAAGTTTGCAGCTTCTGTGGTGGAGTTGGTACTGCTTGAGAACTATTGACTTTTTTTTTTCTTACAGTTGTCACCACCACTCACGAGCAGAGCCCTATTGAAGGAGGGTGTGTTGCACGCCTCAGAAGTCAACAACTAAAGTAAATTACGCAGATGAACACAGACGCAGGCTTTGAAGGGGGGGAGATTAAATGCAGCAGGGAAAACACAAGGAAGAGGAAGAAAAGAAAACAGAACAGAGGTGGCAGAAAGAAGGAAGCACCGCAGCGAACTAGCCTGGAGTTACCTACATCAACACAAAACTCATGTGCAGACACAGCACCCTAGTGCTACGAGGGCGACGTAAAGGTGGAGGTACGCGAGTGATAAGCTCCCTCGAGCACCTGCTGCTGCGGTACCTATAGAAAAGAGATAAAGCACTAACATCGCGCCGCAAAGATAGAGGGTCAAGTGAACTGGAAAGTTACGGAACAGTTTATAAGCTTTTGGCCTTTGACTCGACATCATCCAAAAGCCCGGGTAAAACCAGAGCCCCCCCCAGATATGAGAGCAGTATCCATACAAGGGGATTGAGGCCCTTGTATAGCTGGAGCAACGAGAAGAAGAGAAAAAAATGTCTCGCAGTCTAAACAGACTCCCAGTTTCTTTGAGGCCGCTCCAGCAACCGTTGTGTGATGTGAGGTTTCCAAAGACATTTTTTTGTTTAGTTAAGACCAAGGAGTTTATAATTTGTCAAACCAGGAGGAGACGAGAGAACCGTTCGAAAGAGTAGGAAAGTTAGAAAGGTGGTTTTTAAGAGGGAGACTTTGTAGAAAGTTGGTTTTTAAAGGAATTGAATTTTCACAAGGTGAGGACACCCCAATCGATATTCTATTTCCAGAATCAGCGAGAAATAGAATCGGAAAGATTAAGACGAGAGGCAATTCTAGAGATAGTCAAAGAAGGAGCAGAATTGAAATGAGTTGAAGAATGAGTCGGTCATCGGCATTATGATTAAATAGAGTTAGATTTGTGGCAGGTGAAGAAGGTCATTATATGAAAAGGGAATAAAGTAGAAGATTAAGACAGAACCCTGAAGGAACCACCACTATTGACAGAAAAGGAAAAAACGTCGCCCCATCAACAACAGCCAATATTTGAGCGATTTGAAAGAAAAAAACTTGACATAAGTAAGCAAAAGAGAAGGAGGAAAACCCAAAGGAGGGGAGCTTGGAGAGCAGTGACGCGTGCCATCCCGGTCTAAAATGCTTTGGATATATCAAGTCGCCACACACAAGTCTTCCCGTAGTTCTAAGGGCGGAAAAAACCATAAATCAGTAAGATAGGAAATATATCACAGTAGACCTCGAGCGCCGAAAAGGCCGTTTACCTGGCGATCGGAAAGAGTGAATAGATTCCAGTATGATTCTAAGAACCTGAGAGTTGGAGAAAGAGTTTCAAAGATCTTAGATAGAATACAAGTAAGGGCTAAGGGGCGATAGTTTGGAAGGATCAGAGTGGCTTCCTTTTTTTCGGAATAGGTTTGACATGGGCATGCTTCCAACACTGAGGGAAAGTGTTAGTTACTGAGACATAGAGATTTAGTATCGAGGGGCAGGATAGCACGCCGAAGCACACTCCCTCAAACTCGGGGGGAGGAATGCCGTCCGGGACACCCGCCTTTCTAATGTTCGTAGATTTCAGGAGCCCATGCACCCGTCAATGTAATCACAGGCAAAGGCATAGCACACCTGAGAGAGGCAGTAGAGGATGAGGAATGCCAGAATCGTCAGGTGAATTAGAGGAAAATAGGAGCCAAAGAGATTGGCCTTTCTGTTGGAGAATTAGCAACAGAAACCATCAGATCGAATAAGAGGAGGAAAGACAGATTTACAGAAGTTGTGAAGATTTTTGGCAAGAGGCCAGAAAGATTTGTCAGTAGGAGGAAC
>JABUQX010111982.1:15000-17500 GCA_015478945.1 Trachelipus rathkii | reverse complement strand
GAGTACCCAAAAACCCAGCTTACCTATACTGCTGAATTTTAAGTACGCCTCTTCTTATAACTGACCCACGACAAAACGTAAACGGTGTAGAAAATTTGTTCTATTTCTTTCCGTACCTAATACGCAACACAGGGATAATATATAAATATAGAAATATATATATAGAATATAGATAATAAATTATATTAAATAAATATTAATATATATATATTAATAAAAAATAGATATAATAATATAGATATTTATAATACTAATAGGTGAGAAGTAGAGAGATATAGAGATTATATATATATAATATATATAATATATTTATATAAGGAGTGAGAAATAGGTATATATGATTCTGGTGCGCTTAATCAAGCCAAATAGTTAGGGCTCCCCACCCAGTCGGAGATCTACATTTTTCAAAGAAGTGAGCTCAACTCTATCTACTGCTCTGGAATGAAGATCCCGTGCGGAGAAGAAGCTTGGTACTGGAAATTATATACTTTCACCTCTCTTCGCCTTGAAAATCGTGTTAACGCTCCCTTCTCTTTTGTCTACACCACGAACTAGGTCTGACTTAAATCCAATTTTCCAGTCATCCACTCTTTTTATTAACGGCAAGATTCAACCCTTCTTTACCTGTACCGACCATTAGAAATAATAAATTTTAGTCACCAAACATTTTTCAATTTCCTCAAGTCTCTGTCCTGCACGTTGTTATGTTTGAATGTAAAAGTTCACATTAAATGTAAATATCTTTCATCTTCGAGTTTCTACACAACATTTCCATACCAACATTGTCCATCACATAGCATTGCTGTTTCGAGTAGAAATTAAAAAGTTATAGATTATGTCTGACTATATAGGCTACCATCGCGTATTTCCATAATCACTCACTTCATTTCCTTTAATTGTTTCGCTTCTCACAGTGATTATTTAAAATAGATATATACCTATCTAATCAGTTTTTAGAAAAAATTTATCTTATCATACTCTATATATATCATATATAAAATTGATTCCACATTTCACACTAAAAATTATATGTTAAGTGATGTAGCTATTATTAAAAATATTTGTTAATATTTTAATATATTATAGAATCTACATGAAATTCAGTATGAATGTTAGTCTCGGGGTCGCTGGAGTATTTTATCACATACTAATGAGAAATGGTAACTAAGAGATGACAAAATTTACTCCCATATTTCATAATGATCAGAATCATCAGATGAATAGTATAAAAAAATGCTCAAAAGTTTTCTATTTAAATTAGATAACGCTTTGAGGAGATATAAACCTATAACTCTCACTTAAAACATTTAAGATCATTTATGTAATCTTATAAAATCCCAATACCATAATCAATAAATATAGAAGCAGCAGACCAGAGACAAAAAAAGAGAGATCGGGAAAAACACATTATTCTACTCTCTCTCTTCTCTCTCTCTACTCTCTCTCTCTGTCTCTCTCTCTCTCTCTCTTCTCTCTCTCCTTCTCTTTCTCTCTCTCTCTCTCTCTCTCTCTCTCTCTTCTCTGCTCTCCATTTTAAGTTCACCACAACATCGAAAAAAAACGAATAATCCACCTTGTTAGTAACATGTCTAAAGAAATTATAACAGACGACACTACATCGAACTGCAACTCTAAAATTCTAATCAATATCCTTCCCGCTGGCCTCAATATCCTCTCGACAAACTCTTCCTTGGTAGCTTAACAACATCCTTTGGCATTGGGTTATATATGTTACAAACCCCTGCTTTTGCCTCCAACCTACATAGTATTAAACTACCTCTACCAACATGTCACTTTATCATGAAGTGTATGTATCTCGTAGATTACTTACTGCTGCTATCAGTATACGAGTACCATTCTCCCGTATTTAGTCCCCTTACACACTTTTCCATGTATATAATAAAGAGTACTGGGAACAACACCTCTCTCTAAAAAACCAGTCACTCATACCATGACCACAGTTTCATTTGCCACAAGCATATCGCTAATAACCCTTATCAGCCTAGGGTATTTTCCCCAATAATGGTTGCCGAGTGTTTCCATACCTTTTCTCTGGGTAGTGTAACAAAAGCCTCCTCCAAACCTGTGAACGCCAGACCCAACTTCTTGCCAAATCCCAGTACTTTTTTCTATTAATATATTAAACCTACGTCATGTGGTCTTTCAAATTTTTCTCTACTCTCTAAAATATTTATCCAAAAATTTTTCAAATATTTTACTCTCTTGGCACAGAAGAAATATGCCTCTATAGTTTTCACATTTTCTTTAAAATTGGGAATGTGATAGCCTTTTCATCTCGCCACGCTCCATTAATCTCTCTCTCTCTAGGTGTGTGTGTGTGTGTGTGTGTGTGTGTGTGTGTGTGTGTGTGTGTTGTGTGTGTGTGTGTGTGTGGTGTGTGTGTGTGTGTGTGTGTGTGTGTGTGTTGTGTGTGTGTGTGTGTGTGTGTGTGTGTGTGTGTGTGTGTGTGTGTGTGTGTGTGTGTGTGTGTGTGTGGTGT
>JABUQX010111982.1:7500-10000 GCA_015478945.1 Trachelipus rathkii | reverse complement strand
ACACTTTTTCAAACATATCTCAAAAATATTAATGTTAATTTTACATTAACATTGTAATATTGAAAACTAAAAAAAAATATATCTCATCCTAGCCTAACTGACATACAGCATTCATTAACAAGGTAACTAAAATTAGAAGTTTCAACTTACCAGCTGAAGTCAGCATAGCAATCTCAATCTTTACTATACACAACCTCACAAAATATTATTATTATTATTTTATTATTATTATTATTATTATTATTATTATTATTATTATTATTATTATTATTATTATTATTATTATTCCACATAGATCTCACAACACCAATAACGCGTGCGATCACTTTGCCTCCAGGTCCACAACTAGAACTTTGGTAGGTAAATTGCTCTCTACCTGACACCTAAAACATTACGTAATCTTGTTACGCTCAAGGGTAACCAATCAGAGAACTGTATTTGTTATGCCATCACGGACAGCCAATGAAATTCGAGGAATGACTCATTAATCTTAATATCTTTTGACACATGAGAAGGGGTAAATGAGATTTATTACTTTCTTCCCAATATCTTTTGACACATGAGAAGGGCAACGAGATTTATTACTTTTTCCCAATATCTTTTGATACATGAGAAGGGTAACGAGATTTATTACTTTTGTTCCCGATATCTTTTGACACATGAGAAGGGTAAATAGATTTATTACTGTTCCCCTTATGTCCTTACTTAACATATATTTTTATCTTAAAACAGTAGTTTTATTATTATTATTATTATTATTATTATTATTATTATTATTATTATTATTATTATTATTATTATTATTATTATTAAACTATATTTGTTTTTGAATGTAACAAACCTAAATAACCATACACACCCACACACACAACACAACACAACCACACACAACACACAACACACACACACCACACACACACAATAATTATACACACTTTACTTAATACATTAGCCTGGCAATCATCGTACTAACTTACTGATCACATGATTGCTATTTCTATGATGTCAAGCAGATGTGTTACATTTTCTAAACGTCGTTGTAAGACATTTACATTTTTCACATGTTAATATAAAACATTTCAATTTGTTTATGTATTTTCTTTTACGTTTCTATTATTCTTTTACATTTATTTTGTTTAAAGTTAGTTATTTATTTATTTTATTTTTTAGTTTTATTATTTTTAGTTTTATTTATTGTAAAATAATCTATATATTTTTTAAAAACTTTGATTTATTTTTGTCTATTCTGTTTAAAAATTTGTTTTAACTAAAATTTATTTCCATTTATGTTTAAACTTAAAAAAAATTTGGCATTTTACATACCTTAAAATCAGTTAAACAGTAAATCAAGTAAATCAAACTGCCTTCCAGCCACCTTCCTACCCTTTCATGATCTATTGATCTATTGATCTTGATTCAAAGTTCATATTTGTATAACATAACACAAAAATTTTATTTATTTTGTTTTGCTTTCTTTAAACATTTTTGTTTTAACTAAAAATTTTATTTCATGTTATGTTTATATTTCAAAAAATTTGCATTTTGTACATACCTTAAAGCAGTTAAATCAGTAAATCAGTTAATCAAACCACCCACCCCACCCTCCTTCCCTTCCATGATCTATTGATCTAGTGATCTATGACTATTGATCTATTGATCTATTGATCAAGCATATTTGTATAACATAACACAAAAACTTTTATTTATTTTTGCTATTCTGTTTAAACATTTTGGTTTTAACTGAAAATTATTTCATTTTATGTTTATAACTTAATTTTTTTGCCTTTTTACATACCCTAAAGCAGTAAAACAGTAAATCAGTTAATCAAACCACCCACCCCACCCTCCTACCCTTCCATAATCTATTGATCTATTGATCTATTGATTCAAGTCATATTTTGTATAACATAATATAAAAATAAGTTCTTCATATACATCTATCATACAGACCAACGAATAAATGCTAATATAACAAAGTTTTACATTCAATAAAGCTAAACATATTATAAACATGAACTAAAGAATATAATGTACAAAAACAAACCTAACATAGCTTACGAACGAGTAAACTGACAACATTAACAAAGTTCTCTACTTAACAACAGTAAGTAACTAACATTACCAACGAAACGTATGCGATTTACACTTTGTCGAGCATATCTCTAACATATCAATGTTAATTTTTACATTAACATAGTAATATTTATCAAAAATTTATCATAACCTTACCTAACTATCATACTCCCCAACGAATAAATGCTAACATATCAAAGTTTTCACATCAATAAAGCTGACATAACATAAGTTGAGCTAAGAACATAACAAACCTACCACACCTTATACACGAATAAACTGCTAACATAAACAAAGTTCCCTACTTAACAACAGTAAAGTAGCTAACATTACCTACAAAACATAACCTATTCACACTTTTTTCAAGTATATCTCTAACACTTCAATGTTAATTTAATATTGACACAGTAATATATATCAAAACTTA
>JABUQX010111982.1:0-2500 GCA_015478945.1 Trachelipus rathkii | reverse complement strand
TTTAGACTGTCCCAGTCAACCAATAAAAATTAATAATTAAGAAGCAGCATTGGCCCCTCTAGAATATCCCAGTAAACACATAATAAATAATAAATAAGAATAATACTTAAGAAGCCGTATGGGCCTATCAAGACTGTCCCAGTCAACCAATAATAATTAATAATAAAAATAATAATTAAGCCACATGGATCCCTCTAGAATGTCCCAATCAACTCATTATAAATAAGAATAATACTTAAGAAGCCGCATGGTCCTTTTTAGACTGTCCCAGTCGACCAATAAAAATTAATAATTGAGAAGCCGCTTTGGCCCCTCTAAGAATGTCCCGGTCACCCATAAAATTAAGAATTAGGAATAATTTTTAATAATAATTAATGTAATTAATGAATAGCATTTATAATTAAGAAGCCAAATGGGCCTACCTACACTGTCCCAGTCAACCAACAATAATTAATAATTAAGAATAATAATTAAAAAGTCGCATTGGCCCCTCCAGAATGTCCCAGTCAATCCATTATAATTAATAAATAAGAATAATAAGTCAGAAGCCGCATGGGCCTATCTTGACTGTCCCAGTCAACCCATAATAAGTAATAAATTGAATTATTATTCCTATTTATTAATTATTAGTTGACTGGGGACAGTCTAGATAGGCCCATGCGGCTTCTGAATTATTATTCTTATTTATTAATTTTTGATGGTTGACTGGGGACAGTCTAGGTAGACCCATGTGGCTCCTCCATTAATAAATACTATTCATTAATACATTAATTATTATTAAAAATTATTCTTAAATTCTAAATTTTTATGGTTGACTGGACATTCAAGGGATCAAGCGGCTTCTCCAATTATTATTTCTTATTGGGTTTAACTGGCGAAAGTCAAAAAGACCATTGCGGAAATTCTTAAAGTATTATGATTATTTATCGAGTTGACTGGGACAGCTTAGAGGGATTTAATGTAATGTGGCTTCTTAATTTATTATTTTAATTATTTATTATATATATATATATGACAGTCTAGATAGGCCCATGCTGTTTCTTAAGTATATTTTTATTTATTAATTATATGGGTTGACTGGGACATTCTAGAGGGGCCAATGCGGCTTCTTAATTATTAATTTTTTCTGGTTGACTGGGAAAGTCTAAAAAGGACCATGCTGCTTCTTAAGTATTATTCTTATTTATTATGAGTTGACTGGGGCATTCAAGGGAGGTGTCAATTACGGCCTTCTTCATGTTGTGTGATTGGTTCTTTATTCTAGTTGACTGGACAGTCTTGATAGGCCCATACGTCCTTAAGTATATTCTTATTTATTATTAATTATGGGGTGACTTGGACATGTCTAGATAGTGGGTCAATGACGGCCTTGGCTAATTATTTAATTTTATTTGTTGACTGGACAGTCTAAATATTACCATGCGGCTTCTTAAGTTATTTTCTTCATATATTTATGGGCGTTAACTGGACATTTCTAGAGGCGGTTCAGCAGCTTCTTATTAATCTTTATTTCTTAATTATTTAATATATGGGTTGACTGGGACAGTCTAGATAGGCCCATGCGGCTTCTGAATTATTGTTCTTATTTATTAATTATAATGGATTGACTGGGACATTCTAGAGGGGCCAAAGCGGCTTTTTAATTATTATTCTTAATTATTAATTATTGTTGTTTGACTGGGACAGTTTAGGTAGGCCCATGCGGCTTTTTAATTATAATTACTATTCATTAATTACATTAATTATTAATTAAAAAATTATTCTTAATTCTTAATTTTTATGGGTTGAATGGGACACTCTTAGATTGGATTCTGCGTCTTTCTCACTGTCTCTTTATATATATATATATTATATATAATATATAATATAATATATATTATATAGATATAATATATATATATATATATATATTATATATATATATATATAATATATATATATATATATATATTATATATATATATAATTAATATATATATATATATATATATATATATATATATATTTCGAGTGACGTCAACAAAATCAAAAAAAATCAAAAAAATAAAAAAAAATCAAAAAAAATCAAAAAAATCAATAAAATCAAAAAAATCAAAAAATGATTTTTTTCTAAAAAAATAAAAAAAATAAAATAATAATAATAATATAATAATAATTATATATATATATATATATATATAATATATAAATATATATATATATATATATATATATTATATATATATATATATATATATATATATATATATATATATATATATATATATATAGTATTTTTATTTAGCAGTTCACAGCTGATTGATTTCAGCTTGATTGATCAAGTTGATCTCGCCTGCTAGGCTTACTAGTGACGTCATTTCTACCTTTCCGTATCAATATTATATATATATATATATATATATATAATATATATATATATATATATTATAATATTTTATATATATAATATTATATATATATATATATATATATATAATATATATAATATATAATATATATA